>JAGWEN010001327.1:0-31454 GCA_018703685.1 Orius laevigatus | reverse complement strand
CCAGCATTATGTTTGATATTTTTAGTTACATAACATTATAGGATGACCACAATTAATGCCATTATTGGAGAAACGATGACATGTTCGTTCCAATATTAAGAAGCACGCCTAATTCGCTTCTAAGCCATGACGCATTTCTTCTCCTTGAGAGCTCGGATCGCTCGAATGCTCACGATCGAAATATTCTTGCTGCTCCTCAATCGCCTTGTTCCAATTTTTTGCTTTGATCTGTTCTGATATTCATCTGCTCGATGCACCAATATTTGTGCATCACTATCATGAATGTTCATTCGAATCTTTTTGCCCTCCATTTTGACATTTGGTTTGTCAATGTATGCTTTGTTTTCTTCTATTCTACTGGTTTATATGTCATTCATCGATTGGTTTCTCGACAACAGAGATGGTATGTTTATTAAATGTTATCGTGATTTTAGGCATTTATGCTGTTTTTGTGCCTTGTTTTCTCTTCACGTTCTGTTAGTTTCTTTCCGTTCGATGTTTGCGCGTTTCGCTTGTTAGGTACATTTCAAACTTGAGATTTTTTATTCGATTAGAATGAAGTCTTACGTCTCTTCAATATGCCTAGTCGTTGCATTTCTTAGTTCGTCGTCATGCGGAACTCTGTAAGCCGCTCGGGGGTCTACTATAAACAACGTTAGGCTCTAATTTTTATCCTCACTACTCGGTTTGCAGTGACGCGAGGAGTTCGTTCCCGAAAATTATGGATCTCCTAAAATTTGTAGACCATTGAGAAGTTGGTGTCTTACAAATGCAGTAAACTTCATTGTTCGCAGTTCCATTTGGTTTATATTTGGTATGTGTTCTGTTAGTCGCTGTCTAATTGGGTTTTTGTCGTCTTAGTTGTTCTCTATTACGTTCATCGTCGTTTTCTTGTTATATTTATTTCTCGGTTCCATTTGGTTTGTCTTTTGTGTCCCCTGTAGTTCCTCTTTTTTTCTTTTCCTCCTAAATGTATATGACGTTCGTCAAAATCTATTCAACTAATTGTCTAAATGGTCGTATTTTCTTATCACATTTCGTTTATCGTCTCCAGCGATGGTCAGGCTCTCCTTATAGCTTTAATTATATTTGCTTATGTATGCTGTATTCGATGCTTTGGATGTTTGGACAAAATTTGGCTGAATCTTTATAGATGGCCTCTAGAGGTCTTTTAGTTTGAATTTTATAGGCATCCAGTTCGGGCTACTATGTTCGGACTGTTGGGCCTCTTTAGGGGATACTTTCACCAATGGAAGCGGCGATCACTTGCTTCCTTATCGTGGTAATCTCCTTTGGCTCGTGGCAGCTACTAACTTCATCTTCACTAGCTCCAGTTTTTATCTCTTCTAGGGAGTCCTTGACCCGTTTTGAACGTTTTTCGGAAATTTGTCTCTTTTTGGACATCTTCCTCAATTGGGTTCCGTTTCTTTTGTCGGACTATTGGGCCCCTTTAGTGGATTCTAGAACCAACAGAAGCGCGCGATCACTTGCTTCCTATCGTGATATCTCTCTTCGGCGGTTAAGTTTTGAGCTCTACTACTCTGAATATTGATTTAAACTGCATTCCGCAGATTTTGGTTATTCGTACTTACAAAGCAGTAAACTTCATGGGTTCGCAGTTCCATTAGGTTTATATTTGGTATGCGTTCTCTTTGTCGCTGTCTAAATTGGTTTTTTGTCTTCTTAGTTGTTCTCTATTACGTTCATCGTGTGTATTTCTCTCATGCTTTTCTTGCATTGATCTATTCAGCATTATGTTTGATATTTTTAGTTGTATAACATTATAGGATGAACCACAATTAATGCCATTATTTGAGAAAACGATGACATGTTCGTTCCAATATTAAGAAGCACGCCTAATTCGCTTCTCAAGCACATTTCTTCTCCTTGAGAGCTCGGATCGCTCGAATGCTCACCGATCAGACGAAAATATTCTTGCTGCTCCTTAATCGCCTTGTTCCAGTCGTTGCGCATTCGGCGAATTTCTATCCTGTAAATATTTTACAGCAATTTTGCTCTGATCTTGTTCCGATTCATCTTACTCAATGCACCAATATTTGTGCATCACTATCATGAATGTTCATTGAATCTTTTGTCCCTCCATTTTTGACATTGATTTTGTCAGTCCATATATGCTGGTTTTCTTCTACTAGGTTTTATATGTCATTCATCGAAAATTGAAAATGCGATTTTTCATCTCTTTATGACTAAATCTGTACTAATTTTCTTCGCATATTTTGTTATGCAGGGTTTTGTCAGGTATTGTCGATCTGTTGTTTTCCTTACTATCATGGTTTCCTGGTTTATTTGCTATGGGTTGTTTCTCATTTGGGTTTTGTGTGTCATCGGTTTTTGTTGTTCTTTTCTTTTAAAACTTTAGGTTCGTTTTGTCAGTATTCTGCTGTTTTCTTCTATTTTACTTGTAAGAATACTCTTGATTTATATTTTTATTAAATTAAATCATATGGGTTCATTACATCCCCCCCGACTTAATTTTCGCTATTCCTCCTGGAATAGTATCGTCGTACGTTGATAATCGAAGCCGACTTTCGATTTCCGTCGTTATCTTGGTAGACTACTGACTTCGGCCAAAAATGTAAGAATACTCTTGATTTATATTTTTATTAATTAAATCATATTGGGTTCATTACATACTGGTTTGTTTGTTACCAGGTATGCTAGGCGGGCGGAACGCTACCGCGTTCATGGGAGTTTCTTCCGTCTTTCCCATACAATCAGCAACCATAGTAATAAAAAATAAATAAAAAGGTGTTTGGAAACTAAACTTGTTAGTCTTTTGGCCAATTACGAAGTAAAGAATCGAGAAGGTGATAATGATAACATTGAAACGTGGAATTACCTTCGGACGTCGCTTGGAGCTCGAAGACTGAAGAATGAAGAAACTATCGCTGTTATAAAATTTCAAATGCTAATAAAAAAAAATTTAAATTTATTTATTTAATTTTGTCGTTATTTCCTTAGGTAAAAAAGTGCAGAAACGTTCAAATCGGTCTAGCAAAGACATTTTATTATCGAAAAGATTTAAAATCTTCCTAAAAAATGGTCTTTTCTTATCGAAAAACGTTCCAATCTGCTTAAAAAGGCTAATTTTTCATCCACAAAAGTACAAATCAGTCTAGAAAGGGTGTTTTCTTATCGAAAAGGTTTAAATCTGCATAGAAAGGGTATTTTCTTATCCAGAAACGTTTGAATCAGTCTAGAAAGGACATTTTATTATCGAAAAAGGTGTAAAATCTTCCTAAAAAAGGTCTTTTCTTATCTATAAACGTCCAAATCTTAGTAAAACAGGTAATTTATCATCGAAAAACGTCCAAATCAGTCTAGAAAGGGTGTTTTTATATCGAAAAGGTTTTAATCTGCATAGAAAGGGTATTTTCTTATCTAGAAACGTTTAAATCAGTCTAGAAAGGACATTTTATTATCAAAAAAGTGTAAAATCTTCCTATAAATGGTCTTTTCTTATCTATAAACGTCCAAATCTATCTAGAAAGGGTGTTTTTATATCGAAAAGGTTTTAATCTGCATAGAAAGGGTATTTTCTTATCCAGAAACGTTTGAATCAGTCTAGAAAGGACATTTTATTATCGAAAAAGGTGTAAAATCTTCCTAAAAAAGGTCTTTTCTTATCTATAAACGTCCAAATCTTAGTAAAACAGGTAATTTATCATCGAAAAACGTCCAAATCAGTCTAGAAAGGGTGTTTTTATATCGAAAAGGTTTTAATCTGCATAGAAAGGGTATTTTCTTATCCAGAAACGTTTAAATCAGTCTAGAAAGGACATTTTATTATCGAAAAAGGTGTAAAATCTTCCTATAAATGGTCTTTTCTCATCTATAAACGTCCAAATCTGTCTAGAAAGGGTGTTTTTATATCGAAAAGGTTTTAATCATCATAGAATCGGTATTTTCTTTTCCAGAAACGTTTAAATCAGTCTAGAAATGACATTTTATTATCAAAAAAGGTGTAAAATCTTCCTATAAATGGTCTTTTCTTATCTAAAAACGTCCAAATCAGTCTAGAAAGGGTGTTTTTGTTATTTATTTATAGAAAAGGTTGTAATCTGCATATAAAGGGTGTTTTCTTATCCAGAAACGTTCAAATCAGCCTAGAAAGGACATTTTATTATCGAAAAATGTGTAAAATCTTCCTTTAAATGGTCCTTTCTTATCTAAAAACGTTTAAATCTGCCTTAAAAGGATAATTTCTCATATCGAAAAAGGTCCAAAGTCTAGAAAAGGTGTTTTCTTAGCGAAAGGTTTAAATTTGCATCCAAAGGGTCTTTTTTATTTAAAAAAACAAAAAAACAAAAAAAAAACGTCATAATGTATTTATTTTTGTTGTTATTTCCCTAAAAAAAGTGCAGAAATAATATTAAAAAAGCCTTTTTTTCTTCTGGATTTCTTCTTTTCGATTAACATTGTTTTTTGAAACAATTTCTGTGATAATCAGATAAGACAAAGGGCCTCCGGTGGTGTTCCAGAGTCGTCATTATGTAGCCCACTCGACTCGAAACCTTCAATTTACCCTTTACACTTGTTCCGACCACTCGAAATGAGACAACCGTTAGTTCATCTTAAGATTTAAATTAAAATTTAATCAAAACTTTTCCCACATTACTGGAAATTAAAACAAAAACTAATTTAGCTCTGTAGATTTACTAGAGGAGGCTGGTTTTAAATTACAAGGCTCCCACTGTGGCAGATGTAAGCAATAACAATATCTTAGGTTAATTGCACATTTAGGTAAAAGCTTGGCCAAAAAGGAAAACGAGACGAATTTTCAGTTTAATGAGAGAAAATGGTATGGAGCTCCTTGAAAAAAACTTCCTCAAGCGTTAATTTGAAACTCATAAAAGAGTCCAATAAACGTTAAAATGTTTTAAAAAGTCATCTTCATATCGGCCACCCTCATAAAGTTTACGTACAACATATGGCTTCCCGAGTCACATATGCTCGTCCCCTTCCTCCATAAAAGATTGCTAAAAACAATTTCCGGAAGGGTCGATATTAAATTTTCATTTTGTATTTTTATGGGGAAATTCTTGGATTTGGGAAGGATTTTCTTGTTGGAAAGGTGTGTCGGAAAAAATGGATTTGGGAAACGAGATTTGGAAATGCTTATCAATGAGGATTTTTATCTTAAAATGCAAGGACTTTTTTTTTTAATCTCCTGATTATACAGGACATAAGTCCATCCAATCTAAGCCTGGGTATAAAAAAAAAAAAGTATTTTGTTGATCTACGGAAATTTGTAGGGGTAGGTCCCCTGATTAAACACAAAAAGGTCTCCTACCGAAACCCGTACGGAAAAGTGTCTAGAGCGTTTTTAAGGTGATTTTTTTTCGTTTTTTGTGCAATATCTCGAAAACTGTTAGTCGTAGGCGAAATAATGTTTAGTACAAAATTAAAGATAATTAAATTTGCTATAATTTTGAGCTAATATGATTTTTTCGTAGGATCAAACGTTTCTGAGCTACGAGGCCGCAAAAAAACCGGGGTTTCTATTTTGACCTTAAAAGGACAGAAGACGTCATTTAATCAAAAAAGTGTACTTAATAAAAGTTGTAGGGAATTTAATTGCCTTTAAAAAACGACTGTCAAAAAATAATTAACGATCAATAGGCAGGGGTGGGGGTAAATTTAAAAAAAAATAAAAAAAATTTCATTCAAAAATCGAAATTTCAAAAAATTTAATAAAAACAAAATTAAAGCCTATAAAATTTGCTGAAAATTTTGTTTAATAAGATTTTTTGTAAGACCAATGGTTCCTGAGCTACGAGGCAACAAAAAAGCGGGATTTTTGAGTTTTTCCTACGAAAAAAGTCATTTTAGAAAAGTCGGAAAAAATCAAGGAAGGGGATATCCTATCAAAAAAGCGTACTAACTAAACGCTGAAGAGAATTCGCTTTCCATTTAAAATCAACTATTGAGAAAAAATCTATATAGGCAGTTTCAACTTTTTTAGATATCAAAAGACCCATTTTAGGCATTTTTATGCCTACAAGGGTTCTTTCCTTATCGAAAAATTGTTAGCAAGGGTGTGTTTTTATCGAAAAAGGATTAAATCTTCCTAAAAAAGATCTTTTCTTATTTAAAAACGTCTAAATCAGTCTAGAAAGGGTGTTTTCATATCGAAAAGGTTTTAATCTGCATAGAAAGGGTATTTTCTTATCCAGAAACGTTTAAATTAGCCTAGAAAGGACATTTTTTTTTATTCGAAAAAGGTGTAAAATCTTCCTATAAATGGTCTTTTCTTATTTAAAAACGTTTAAGTCTGCCTAAAAAGGGTAATTTCTCATCGAAAAATGTTCCTATAAGTCTGGAAAGGGTGTTTTATTATAGAAATTTTTTTTAAATCTGCATACGAAGGGTATATGGGGAAAAAAAGTTCAAATCTGCCGTTTTTGCTAATCGAAAAAATTAATTCAAAAACTTTTCTTTTGGTCTTATTTTAGTGTCTACTAGATAACCGTTAGATTTTTTACGTCGAAGGATCAAAAAGTCGATCACCGTTCTCACGAATCGCGGAACTAATCCATTAACCGTTCCCGTACTTGAGGTCATGGAACGTTTTCTTACCCGTAAACAAAACTCTCACACTTTTGTTCAAAAATAACAAAAAAATAAACCCAAAAAATTTTTTTTTGTCAGTTATTCCGTCTTTTTTTTAGTCGACGACTTCCAAGCTGTGTTCACGACAGGCCCATTAGATAAGAGACCGTTTCTGGATTTTTCTTTCAAACCTGACACTTCACGGTTCCGAATATTGTTCCAGGGACCGTTACGTTTTACCACAAAGAGAATCCGCTGTTTTTGATAGGTCGAAATCAAATAGAAAAGTGATGGTCACTTCGAAATTTAGCAATCCATCTTCATATGAATGAGTTCTTTAAAGGTCCATAACCAGGGGCGGACTGGGGCCTTAAGGTGTGGATGGGTTTTCAGTTAAGGGAGCGCCCGGTTGGGGGGGAGGACAGAAAATTTGGGTTTTAAAATGTTGATTTTGAGATTTTTTGACAAAAAAAAATATTTCCTGTTATAACCATGATTTGGAAGTTTTTGACAAAAAATTGTCAATTTAAAGCTGTTTTTGAGGGTTTTTGACAAATATTAGGCTAAAATTATGAGGTTTTGACGAAAATTGGGCTTTACAAATGTTGATTTTGAGGTTTTTGACGAAAAATTGGCTTTTTAACTGTTGATTTCGAAATTTTTGAACGAAAATTAGTCTTCAAAAATGTTGATTTCGAGGTTTTTGACCAAAATTAGGCTTTTTAAATGATGATTTTGAGGTTTTTGACGAAAATTCGGCTTTTTAAATGTTGATTTCGAAATTTTTGGACGAAAATTAGGCTTCATGAATGTTGATTTCGAGGTTTTTGACCAAAATTAGGCTTTTTAAATGCTGGTTTTGAGGTTTTTTACGAAAATTTGGCTTTTTAAATGTTGATTTCGAGGTTTTTGACCAAAATTAGGCTTTTTAAATTTAGATTTTGAGGTTTTTCACGAAAATTTGGCTCTATAAATGTTGATTTTGAGGTTTCTTGACAAAAATTAGGCTTTAAAAATGTTGATTTTGAAGTTTTTGAAGAATATTTGGCTTTTTAAATGTTGATTTCGTTGTTTTTGGACGAAAGTAAGGCTTCATAAATGTTGATTTCGAGGTTTTTGACCAAAATTATGCTTTTTAAATGTTGATTTTGAGGTTTTTCACAAAAATTCTGGTCTTTATTTGCCCTTTTCGAGCTTATATTGACTTGACTAGAGAGTAGCTCGGGTGTTTGGGGGTACCCTTGTCAGCCTGATTTTAACCATTTTTACAAGAAAAGATACTTTTCAGACAGATTTTGACCATTTTTGACAAGTAGAGACCCATTTCAGCCTGACTTTGAACCTTTTGTTGACAAGAAAATACTCTTTTCAGCCTAAATTTGAACCTTTTTACAAGGAAAGATACTTTTCATAGATTTTGACCCTATTTGGCACAAAAAATACCCTTTTTGGCCTAATTTTTGAACCTTTTTTTGACAACAAAATACCATTTTTAGGGAGATTTTATTTCTTTTCGACAAGAGCCTTTTTAGCCAGATTTTAAACTTTTTCACAAAATACCTTTTTTTAGTTCAATTTTAACATTTAAATGCCCCACTATTTGCAGTTTAAAGTTTAAAAGCCTTGGAAAACGCAAAATGAAAAAGGGTCCCACCGGGTAAGATAAGTGAATCGGCCCCGGACGAGTTTTCGCTTTATAATTTTTTAGGGTCTTTTATATCTAAAAAGAAACCTACTCCCCAAATTTTAGGATCCTAGGGTTCCCCTAAGGTCAGTTACAACAGAAAACGTGAAAAAGCGAAGTTTTGTCACTACTTATTTTTTCTCGGACGAAAAAATGAAGTAAAATTTTTTTGCGAAGTCGAAAATTACTTAAAAACATGTCAGAAACAACTATTTTTTTGCTTTGGATCAAAAAATTATTGAGACCAGTTTTGGGCGTTTTTATGCGAAAAACCAGAGTGCGAATTTCACATTTTCTATTAAAAACAGTAGTGTATTTTTATGTTAAAAACACTCTCAATTTTTTTCAGAATTTTAAAATTGGTGGATCGACTCCGTTTTCAGAGAAAACCGCACATGATTTTTGTAACGATTAACTTTAAACGTCCACAACTTCCTTAATTTTTAACAGATTTACTCATTCAATACGCCGTTGGAAAGTTATTTAAAAGGGCTATCAAAGTTGTTTTACTAAAAATAATGCTCAGATGACTCCTTCACCCTCAAAAATCGACTCGAAGTTGACCTACCAAAAAAAAAATCTTTATTTTTTTATTTTTTATTTGAAGTCAATTTCTCGATTAAAAAAATTTATCAACCAGAATGCCTTCGAAGCCCAATATGAAGTCAGTTTTGTCAGAATCATGTGTGGTTTTCTTTGAAAACGGAGTCGATCCACCAATTTTAAAATTCTGAAAAAAATTGAGTGTTTCTAACATAAAAATACACGTTTAATCTTGATATAAATGTGTCACGATTTTTTTAACTACTGTTTTTAAATTCCGGGGCCGATTCGCCTATCTTAACCGGCGGGAGCCTTTCTTCTGGCCATCCGAGGGGAGAACTAGCTTGGGAGGAGATTTTGGGGTAGTTAAGGGAAGTTTACACACTTTTAACCTCACGCCAAGACATTATGACGTGATTTCATCGAACTTATGGTCACATTTTTATAAGGAGTCGACATTCTGATGTGTGCCAAGGTGTAGATTTTTAACCTTAGAAAGCTCCATTTCGCATTTTTAACATCTACGGTTTCTTTCTTGATCTTTTTTTATATCACACACGGCCTTCGACTCAGAATGAAAAATCCGATGTCTTAGGGGGATTTGAGGATTCGTCTACGTGCCCGTCTTCCGAATCAGTTAATATTCCCGAGCAAAAAACCTACACGCCCGGAATTATTTATGCCCGGGTCAGATTTTTCTTTTCCGAAATGAAAAATCATTTATTATTCGAAGCGAAATTGTTATTGATGGAGTGCATAGGAAAAACGTGTTTTACTCAATTTTGTTTATGGACCGAATTTTGGGATTTTCGTGATCTGGGAGGGTAAACAAGGCTCGTTCGGCATTTTGTATTCCGCCAACGCCTGAAATATAGAAACGCCAAAGGGTGAACCCTCATTTGACTAAGCGGCTAACCGCGAAAACGCATTTCCTGCTAACTAACTTTTTTTTTTTCAAGTATGTTCCAGCCCGTTTATGAAGGCTAAAGAGTGTTCTCAGCGATTTTATACATAAATTAGCTTCTGTAGCTCTTAAAAACCTAGTCAAAAATTTTTTGCGACCTCGTAGCTCAGAAACGTTTGGTCCTACGAAAAAATCATGTTAGCTCAAAATTATAGCAAATTCAATTATCTTTAATTTTGTACTAAACAGTATTTCACCTAGGACTAACGGTTTTCGAGATATTGCAGAAAAAACGAAAAAAAATTTTCCTTAAAAACGCTCAAGACACTTTTTCCTACGGGTTTCGTTAGGGGACTTTTTTGTGGTTAATTTCAGTAGATAAGCAAAATACCTTTTTTTTTTAGCCCCAGGCTTAGATTACACTGTACTAAAAAACCTAAAATAAAATTTTTTTAAAATCGCGACGTTTTTCCTGGCACACTTTCAACGCGAATTCGAACCCCTTTCGAACAATCCTAATGAATTCGGACGTTGAGATATGAAAATGGTCGGAGAAGAAAACTTTGAACCGGTTTTTCGCTTTTAGAATGCCCCAAACTAAAAATATCTTAGTCAAAACACAATAATAAACCCGTGGAAATTTAAATGGGACTTAAATGAAAACGTAACGGAAAGAAGGGGGCGAGAAAACTTTCTTCATTAGTCGCCGCCGGAGTTTTTCTTCTTTAGTTGAGGACTTGATTACGAAAATTCGTTGGCTCGAGTCAGGCAGTGTATAGATTAATGTAACTTGGTTATGATTTTGTAAAGTTGTGGAAGATTTATGAAGGGCGAAAAACCACCAAAATGTCAAACTTTTTCAAGTTTTTCCTTAAAACATCCAATTTTCGAGGTTAAATTTCTTATTAAAAGTTCAAGAGAATTCAGTTTCCTTTCGATTTCATTTAAAAACTTTAAATCTAGGAACGTGGCAGCGTTCCGCCAAGCAAAAGCATCACAGATCACACAAAAATATTTGCCGAAATAATAGGCTAAAGGATCTAAAAGTCGATAAGAGGGTAAAAATCGTCTTAAATAAATAGGGGGCTCCCGAAGGGGTTGGGAGAAGAATCTTCCCGTGAACTGAATAAAAAATATCTGGGCCACGCGGGTGAGCACAATGTCTTACAAAATGGAGTTACATATTTCACCCGAAAAGGGATCATTTATAATAAAAGCGATGAAGTTAAAATAGGAAACAGAAAAGACCAGAAGAATCCGAATCCCAGGTAAAAAGTTACCTTTCCACGAAGACGAATTGCGAATGTTGACGTCCCGAGTCCAAAAAAACTTTTTCTATTCTCGAAACTTCCTAACAGATTCGATAATATAAAAAATGATGAAAAGCTAGGATAAAAGTCGAAATACTTCGAGTTTATTGGTCAGTGAATTTCGACAGGAAAACTCCAAAAACAAAATAAAAGAAGGTTGAATTAAAAAACAATTTTAATAAATTATTTACAGTAGAAGGGACATGAGTGCCACATGGGCGAGTGGGCTTGTTTTATTGAAATTTATATTGTAATTGTTAAAAGACACAACTATTCCGTTCATCACAAATCACTTATCGTGCTGGCTAGCTGGGAGGATTTGGGGGAGTAGCTGGAGGATATTTGGGGGAAACTTGATTGGGGGGGAGTCGCTGGATGACATTTGGGAGAGGTTGGGGGGGAATAGCTGGAGGATATTTTGGGGAACTAATTGATAGGGGGTAGTCGCTGGAGGATATTTAGGAGAGTATTTTTTTGGGGGGATAAGCAGCTAGAGGATATTTGAGCGAATTTGGGGGTAGTCGCTGGAAGATATTTGGGGGGAACTTGTTGTAGCTGGATGACATTTAGGAGAGGTTGGGGGGGGGAATAGCTGGAGGAGATTTTGAGGGAACTAATTGATAGGGAGGTAGTCGCTGGAGGATATTTGGGGGAGTTTTTTTTTAGGGGGGAGGGAAAAGTAGGAGGCGGATTTGGGGGGTAGTTGCAGGAGGATATTTGGGGGAACTTGATGGGGGGGGAGTAGATGGGTGACATTTGGGAGAGGTTGGGGGGAATAGCTGGAGGAGATTTTGGAGGAACTTGATGGGGAGGGGAGTAGCTGGAGGATATTTGGGTGAATTTGGGGGTAGTCGCTGGAGGTTATTTGGGGGGGATCTTGATGGGTGGGGGTAGCTGGAGAATATTTGGGCGGACTTTGGGGGTAGTAGCAGGAGGATATTTGGGGGATATTTGATTGGGGGAACAGCTAGAGGGGATATTTGGGCGAATTTAGGGGTAGTCGCTGGAGGAGATTTTGAGGAGGAACTTGATGGGGAGGGGAGTAGCTGGAGGATATTTGGGTGAATTTGGGGGTAGTCGCTGGAGGTTATTTGGGGGGAACTTGATGGGGGGGAGTTGTTGGAGGATATTTGGGCGACCTTGAGAGTAGTCGTTGGAGGATATTTGGGGGAACTTGATGTTGCTGGAGAATATTTGGGCGAATTTGGGGGGTAGATGCTGGAGGATATTTGTTGGAGTATTTTTTGGGGGAACAGCTAGAGGATATTTGGGCGAATTTGGGGGTAGTCGCTGGAGGATATTATGAGGGGGAACTTGATGGGGGGAGTCGCTGGAGGTTATTTGGGGGGGGGAACTTGATTGGGGGAGTCGTTGGAGGATATTTGGGCGACTTTGAGAGTAGTCGTTGGAGGATATTTGGGGGAACTTGATGGTTTGGGGGAATAGCTGGAGGATATTCGGGTGAATTTGGAGGTAGTCGCTGGAGGTTATTTGGGGGGAACTTGATGGGGGGATTAGCTGGAGGATATTTGGGTGAATTTGGAGGTAGTCGCTGGAGGTTATTTGGGGGGGGAACTTGATGAGTCGCTGGAGGTTATTTGGGGGAACTTGATTGGGGGGTAGTCGTTGGAGGATATTTGGGCGACTTTGAGAGTAGTCGTTGGAGGATATTTGGGGGAACTTGATGGGGGGGGATTGCTGGATAATATTTGGGCGAATTTGGGGGTAGTAGCTGGAGGATATTTGTTGGAGTATTTTTTGGGGGAACAGCTAGAGGATATTTGGGCGAACTTGATGGGGGGGGGATTAGCTGGAGGATATTTGGGTGAACTTGGGGGTAGTCGCTGGAGGTTATTTGGGGGGAGGGGGACTTGATGGGGGTAGTCGCTGGAGGTTATTTGGGGGGAGGGGGACTTGATGGGGGTAGTCGCTGGAGGTTATTTGGGAGGGACTTGATGGGGGGTAGTCGCTGGAGGTTATTTGGGGGGGGGAACTTGATGGGGGGGAGTCGTTGGAGGATATTTGGGCGACTTTGAGGGTAGTCGCTGAAGGATATTTGGGGGGTATTTTTTGGGGGAACAGCTAGAGGATATTTGGGCGAATTTGGGGGTAGTCATTGGAGGATATTTTGGGAGAACTTGATGGGGGTGGGGATTAGGTGGAGAATATTTGTTCGACTTTGAGGGTAGTCGCTGGAGGATATTTTGGGGGAACTTGATGGGGGGGAGTAGCTGGATGATATTTGGGAGAGGTTGGGGGGAATAGCTGGAGGAGATTTCGGGGGATCTAATAGATAGGGGGTAGTCGCTGGAGGATATTAGGGGGATGTAGCTGCAGAAGATTTTGGAGATGGCGAGATAGGATAGGGTACCTGGATTAAGTATTAGAGAGGGGGGTTGTCTAGAGATATGATGTGGGGGAGATTTCTGAGGAAGTTTTTGTAAGACTCTATGTGGAAGTTCGCTTCAATGTTACATAGTTACTTATTGTACGAAATGACCCTTTATTCTCTATTACGTCCACTAAATTTTTTGTCTTAAAACGTCTTACTTTTACGATCGCCATGAAAAACAAAAGAGCTTAGGAAGGAATCTTTTAAAGAAATAAAGGTAGCGGATTCTTTATCTCGAATTTGTTGAAAATATGCAGTAAAAGGAAGTGAATACCTTTTGGATGGTGCACGTGTTTGAGCGAGGAGGCGTCCTTCAACTCAGACCACAAAGTACAAAAGACGAGGAGGACGTTAATCTTAAAATCTGAAATAAACCATTAGGAAAACATCAGTGATGTATTAAATAGGGAAATTATCTTTTCCTGAGGGAAATTTTTTTTCCACTTAAAATATCTCGCTTAAAAAATTTATTTATTTAAACAAAAATGGACTTTTTTTCTCTCTCAAAAGTTGCTTTATTAAAATTTTTTGAGGCCCCAAGCGTCTCATTCCCCATCTTTATTATAACTTTTTATAAACGTTCATGAAAAACAAAAGGAATCCATGACGAGTTTATTGACAAAACGAAATTGTTACCAGAGCTTTTCGTGATACCTTTGGATTTAGGGGAGAGAAATTTAAATTAGAATAGAGATTTTCTGTGTAATTATTTATAAACGAGAATATCAAAGTAAATAAGGTTATTTAATTAAGTATTTTGTTTGTCCCTAAAATAATTAATTTCTGGATATTGGCTGTCTCTTTAATTATTTGTTATTTCCTTCTACAAAGGGTCAGCAAGTGCATATCCCCTTTCCCAAGCAAATTGGCTAAATTTACTCCCCCAAAAAATTCCAAGCTACCCCCTCCCAATTAGAAACATTCTCTTCTAAAAAGTACCCCCAGCTAATCCCCCCAAACACCCCCAAAAAATCGCCGAATTTGGAAAATTAACTCACGCCAAAGTGCCCCTAACTACACGTCCTCCAAACTTCGCCATATAATCCCCCAAATTGGCAACATTCCTTTCTCCAAAGTGGCCCCTACTACTTCCCTCCCAAGACTCCCCCCAGCTAATCCCCCCAAGCACCCCCCAAATCCCCCAATTGGGAAAATTAACTCACGCCAAAGTGCCCCTAACTACACGTCCCCCAAACTTCGCCATATAATCCCCCAAATTGGCAACATTCCCTTCTCCAAAGTGGCCCCTACTTCTTCCCTCCCAAGACTCCCCCAAGCTAATCCCCCCCAAGCACCCCCAAAATCCCCCAATTGGGAAATAAACTCACGCCAAAGTGCTTTAACTACACGTCCCCCAAACTTTGCCATATAATCCCCCAAATTGGCAACGTTCCTTTATCCAAAGTGCCCCTACTACTTCCCTCCCAAAAACCCCAAATTGGGAAATTTAACTCACGCCAAAGTGCCCCTAACTACACGTCCCCCAAACTTCGCCATATAATCCCCCAAATTGGCAACATTCCTTTCTCCAAAGTGGCCCCTACTACTTCCCTCCCAAGACTCCCCCAAGCTAATCCCCCCAAACACCCCCAAAATCCCCCAATTGGGAAAATTAACTCACGCCAAAGTTCCCCTAACTGCACGTCCCCCAAACTTCGCCATATAATCCCCCAAATTGGCAACATTCCTTTCTCCAAAAAGGCTTCTACTACTTCCCTCCCAAGACTCCCCCGAGCTAATCCCCCCAAACACCCCCCAAATAACCCCGAATTGGGAAAATTAACTCACGCCAAAGTGCCCCTAACTACACGTCCCCCAAACTTCGCCTTATAATCCCCCAAATTGGCAACATTCCTATCTCCAAAGTGGCCCCAACTACTTCCCTCCAAAGACTCCCCCAGCTAATCCCCCCAAACACCCCAAAAAATCCCCCAATTGGGAAAATTAACTCACGCCAAAGTTCCCCTAACTGCACGTCCCCCAAACTTCGCCATATAATCCCCCAAATTGGCAACATTCCTTTCTCCAAAAAGGCTTCTACTACTTCCCTCCCAAGACTCCCCCATGCTAATCCCGCCAAACACCCCCCAAATAACCCCGAATTGGGAAAATTAACTCACGCCAAAGTGCCCCTAACTACACATAACCCAAACTTCGCCTTATAATCCCCCAAATTGGCAACATTCCTTTCTCCAAAAAGGCTTCTACTACTTCCCTCCCAAGACTCCCCCGAGCTAATCCCCCCAAACACCCCCCAAAATAACCCCGAATTGGGAAAATTAACTCACGCCAAAGTGCCCCTAACTACACATACCACCAAACTTCGCCTTATAATCCCCCAAATTGGCAACATTCCTTTCTCCAAAAAGGCTTCTACTACTTCCCTCCAAGACTCCCCCATGCTAATCCCGCCAAACACCCCCCAAATAACCCCAAATTGGGAAATTTAACTCACGCCAAAGTGCCCCTAACTACACGTTCCCCAAACTTCGCCATATAATCCCCCAAATTGGCAACATTCCTTTCTCCAAAAAGGCTTCTACTACTTCCCTCCCAAGACTCCCCCAGCTGATCCCCCCAAACACCCCCAAAAAAACCCGAATTGGGAAAATTGACTCACGCCAAAGTGCCCCTAACTACATGCCCCCCAAACTTCGCCATATAATCCCCCAAATTGGCAACATTCCCTTCTCCAATGTGGCCTCTACTACTTCCCTCCCAAGACTCCCCCAAGCTAATCCCCCCAAGCACCCCCCAAATCCCCGAATTGGGAAAATTAACTCACGCCAAAGTTCCCCTAACTGCACGTCCCCCAAACTTCGCCATATAATCCCCCAAATTGGCAACATTCCTTTCTCCAAAAAGGCTTCTACTACTTCCCTCCCAAGACTCCCCCATGCTAATCCCGCCAAAACACCCCCCAAAAACCCCAAATTGGGAAATTTAACTCACGCCAAAGTGCCCCTAACTACACGTTCCCCAAACTTCGCCATATAATCCCCCAAATTGGCAACATTCCTTTCTCCAAAAAGGCTTCTACTACTTCCCTCCCAAGACTCCCCCGAGCTAATCCCCCCAAACACCCCCCAAATAACCCCGAATTGGGAAAATTAACTCACGCCAAAGTGCCCCTAACTACACATAACCCAAACTTCGCCTTATAATCCCCCAAATTGGCAACATTCCTTTCTCCAAAAAGGCTTCTACTACTTTCCTCCCAAGACTTCCCCCAGCTAATCCCCCAAATCGATAACATTCCTCCCATCTAGTGTCCCCCCAAAACCTCCCATGCTACTCCCCCTGCGAATTTACACAGTTTTCTTCCCTAAAGTGCCCCAAATTGGTAAACGGACAGTTCGTACTATGGCATACCTGGATCGACTGAAGGCGGACGTTTCGTACGATTTACCCGGACGGTTCGTACGGTCACTAAGCCGAACCTTTTTTCAATAATTTTTCGTTGGGCGGACAGTTCGTACGGTGCATCATTACCCTTTTTATTAATCTCTTCGGTCTCACCCGGACGTTTCGTACGATGAAATCACGTTCCATGTCAAATCTTCCACTCTGATAAGCCATTTTTTGTTTTTGTATATTAAGAAAAATTATGTGGACAATTGATTAGCGGTCCTCATAGGAGGCCTATGAAGGTATTAATCACTGGTACCAGCTTAATTTTAGGTAGATTTCTTTCCAATAACCCTAATTGTTTGTGCTTAAGCTGGTAGGAAGTCCATCAGCTGGATTTTGGAGGATTGCTTAATTAATGCCTCCAATACGACTCCACCTCCCAACAGATGTCTGTAAAAACGATAAAAGAAATCTACCTAAAAGATAAAAAATTACGAACACCTTGAAAAAACTAGAATAGAATATGACAAAGGTCAAATTTAGGTATGTAGGACAATTGCTACAATTTTCAATTTATTTACACTTTTTTAAAGTACAAATAGGAGTTCGGAATAACTTTAAATAAGTCAAGACCAATATAAATGAAGCTATTTATTAACTGCATTTTTAATTATTAACCCTAGCTCAAGTAATTATTCCCTCAAGATCAGGTATGTAATAATTTTTTTACCTGAGATTGTACCTGCTATAGTACGAACTGTCCTACTCCGCAAAAATTCTCTACCTGAGTCGCTACCTGAGTCTATACCTGCTACAGTACGAAACGTCCGCCTGATTCGTACGAACCGTCCGGGTTCCAAGAAAAAGAACAATGGACCGTACGAACCGTCCGGGAATCCCCCAAATTACCCCTTCCCCCAACCACTCCCTCAAAACTGACTGCCCCCAGTTATATTTTACACCTTCTTCTTCCTCGATGACGCTAAAAAGGTTCAAAATCTTGCAAACTTACACATCAAAAAAACAGCCATCTTATTAACACTTAAAAGTATCATTTTATTAATAGCGTTTTCCCATCAGATTACATTAATGACCTAATAAGATTCTGATGGTGGAAACTCAAAGGACATTTGTCAAAAGGCGCTTTGAGCCGGGTAAAATGTTTAAAGGTCCGCATAAATGTTTTATCCCATCCAGAATTAGAACAGATTTTTTTTTCTTGGCTTTCGTAGAACTTCACTTGAGCCTTTAATCTCGAAACTGTTTATTTAAAAAAAAATCTCTTCTTTAAACAGATTTTCAACAAATTATCCGGATAAAAATAGACGAAAAATAAAAAACGGTGGATGACAGGGACTCCTTTGTCCGCTAGAAAAATGAAAAAAAAGAAGTTTTTCATCAATTAATCCTTCAAAAAGCTTTTGTCACATGAATCCTTTTTGGAAATTAGATTTAAGATTGATGATATGAACAATTTTCCGACAATTTCCCTCTTGATAAAACGGACTCGAGATTGTTAATTAAAGCCCCCTCCCTTTAATCATTAAATGGCGTTTCAGGTAAAAAGAGATATCTTTCGGTATACAAAAGAGGGATTTAGCTAAGGACCGGAATAGAATAATTAGTCAGATGAAAAAGAAAAGAAATTTAAGAAGAATTTTTTTTAATGTTGGATCAATGACCTCAAGATTGTGGTACAACGAGGGCATCCGATGGGCAAAGGACAAGGTTAAACTCCCTCTCACTTTTTACCTCCAGATCTAATCGACTGCACCTGTACAGCAAACAAATATCTAATGCTTTGAATGATGCAATTGGAATTTCATTTTGAAATTATATTTAAACTTTATAAGTATACAAGATTTTCTCTTTCGGCCAATAGTTTTTCTTACGGTATGAGTTTTGAGTCGTTTTTTAGGGAAATTCCGGGGGACTTCGGGGGGAATTCAGACGATCGACGCGGTAGTGTAGCGTTTCACAATGCACGCGGATCACCTGAAACTCGGACGATGCATCAAGGATGAACCGAATGCTTAAAATCCCATTTTGAATTTTTATGCATAGAGTCGAAAAAACCATCAACTTTTCCCAAAAAACTCTAAAAATGTCTAAAAAACCGAAAAACAAAAAATGAACTTCGAAACCCTATGTAGATTTTGAAAGTTTAATGACTCAGAAAAATATTGTATTTAATGAATATTTGTCATAAAGTTGTCCCAAATGCCTCAAAAACACGTCAGAAGTCAAAAACACGTGTTAGGTGCTCGATTTGGGCACTTTTGCCCGAGTTGAGCACACAAAAAAATTCGCCAAAAATCGAGGAATTGAGATATCCGGGTTCCGTAAAAGGGATTAGAAACTTAAAGTTGAGTACTAAAACTTCTTTTGGACGGTATAACCCCCAAACATTGCGAAGACACCAAAAACAACCAAAAACCGACAACGAAAGTCAAAACTTTTCCACAAAACCGTTCGTTTAGATGAAAGGTTTTGGGGGTGTGTATGTAGCTGGTGATGTTTTGGTGGTAGGAGGGAAAATGATGGAGTAGCTTAGAAAAGAAATTATTTAAAATTTATTTAATTAACTGATTTTTTTGTGTCTGCAAATAATTGAAAATAATTGCACGATTCCTTTTTTTTTCGTCCTGGGTATCGACATGCACTTCGTGACTTTTTTAATCTCGAATGTAAAATCACTGTAATTCGTTGACGCCTAAATCGTACGTTTTCCCTTTCGAATCCTCCACCTTGAATAATCAGATATTTGTTTCTAACTGTACAGAATCTTTTTAAAAAAATTCGAAAATCCTAGATTCTTCTTTTTCGAAAAGAAGCCCTTTCACCACAAAGCTTCAAATTACAGGGCATCGAATTAAAAGAATCGAATCTGTGGTCAAAACTGGATGGGGAAAAAAAACTTCTCAAAACAAGTCACACATGAATCACGGATTATGTGGATAAAAAATGCTTTTTCAATAGCCTTTTATTTTCTTCGGAAACAAAAACAAGCCTAGGGCATGGAAGGAAAACAAAAACCAAGACGTGTACACAAAAGATTTTTATCCTTTACGGCTTTAAAGATTAATTTTTTTTACGCTCCGAAATCGATATTTCGTTAATAAAATGTGCAATCGAGCATCGAATTTATAAGAAAAATTTTATTTTATCTGGCGGACAAACGCTGAACCAACTGCGATGGTAGAGCCATCTGTTGGATAATTAGTAGTCTAGAGGTGATTTTTTAAGGTTAAGGTGGTTTTTTTCAGTTTTTCTGCAATATCTCGAAAACCGTTAGTCTTAGGCGAAATAATTTTTAGTACAAAATTAAAGATAATTAATTTTTCTATAATTTTGACCTAATATGATTTTTTCGTAGGACCAAACGTTTCTGACCTACGAGGTCGCAAAAAAACCGGTGTTTCTATTTTGACCTCTAAAGGACAGAAGACGTCATCTAATCAAAAATGTGTACTTAATAAAAGTTGTAGAGAATTTAATTACCTTTAAAAATGGACTCTCAAAAAGCAAATAACGATCAATAGGCAGGGGTGGGGGTAAATTTAAAAAAATTTCAAAACAAATTTCATTCAAAACTTGAAATTTCAAAAAAAATTATAAAAGCAAAATTAAAGCCTATACAATTTGCTGAAAATTTGATTCAATAAGATTTTTTGTAAGACCAACCGTTCCAGAGCTACGAGGCGACAAAAAAGCGGGATTTTTGAGTTTTTCCTATGAAAAAAGTAAGATTTTAGGTGAGTCGGAATTTTCTACCCCCAGGCTTAGATTGACTGGACTATTAAGATTCTGGGAAATGAAGATCTTAGAGTTTTTCCTCCTAACACCTTTTTTGTGTTGTCAGTGTTAAAATTGAGTGACGTTAATGAAGGTATATCTTGAGGAAAAGGAAAAGCCCCATTTAAACAATCTCATTGTTTGAGATCAAACATCCTACTTCGAACAAATGTAATGATTTCAAAGAGGCACTCCCTCCTGTCACCTGTCCCCGTCGTCTTTGCTCCTAAAGTCCCGCTAGAAATGACACTCGAGGTATATTTCTCAGAAAAGTGTTTATCGTTTTTTGATAAAAGATCGCAGATTTCCCTCTTTTCGTCACTGAAACGCCTTTATTTGCCCATTCATAGCTCACTTTTACCTTGTTCAAAGCTAGTTTAGAATGTTTTTAATTAAAGTTATTTAATTTTGTTGTTTTTTTGTTTCAGGTTTGTTAATTTGGAGATCACCGGAACTGGTGAAACTCGAGGAACTTCCCTTTTGTGATGGGCCTGCATCTTCGGAAGGCACTTTAAGGCAGTTCTGCATCCTTTTTCTCCGTTAAAGACCCTTTTTAAAGCAGATTTTGAAAATTTTTCGATACTTGTAGGCCTTTTTGGGCAGGTTTTCATCCCTAATTTTTCTTTAACCAAATTTCTCAACCTATTTTCTCAGTTTAATAATTATTTTGGGGATTTCTAGTTTGCTTGTTCCCCTTCTGTGTTGGATAACCCGAGTAGCTCAAGGATAAGACAGTTCCAGAGAAAGGGGGGACAAAGCTTTGAACTCTTGAACTTGTCGCTTCTGTTTACCGGATATAAGGAATTTCATCATTTCAACAAAATAATTCGACCTCGTTTCAAACTGTAAATTTTGAATTGAAAAACCTAATAGTCCAGTCAAACTAAGCCTGGGGGTGGAAAAAATAAGGTATTTTGTTTATCCACGGAAATGTGTAGGGGTTGGTCCCCTGATTAACCACAAAAAAGTCCATAACCGAAACGCGTTTTTAATGCGATTTTTTTCGTTTTTTTCTAATATCTCGAAAACCGTAGGTCGTAGGCGAAAAGATTTTAGGTACAAAATTAAAGATAATTAAATTTCCTATAATTTTTAACTTATACGATTTTTTGTGGGACCAAACGTATCGGAGCTACGAGGTTGCAAAAAAACCTGGTTTTCTATTTTGAACTCTGAAGGACAGAAGACGTCATCTAATCAAAAAAGTGTACTTAATAAAAGTTGTAGAGAATTTAATTACCTTTAAGAACCAACCCTAAAAAAAAAATTAACGGTCAAAAGTCGGGGTGGGGGTAAATTTCAAAAAATTTCAATTTAGGGGGGAGGGACGCGTCTGCGTTCCTAAATTATCACATTGTGATATATTGATACAAATTAGTGATAATAAAAAGTCGCTAAAATACTTCATGCCATTGTAAAACCAATAAACTTTCACCAGATAGGCAGTCAACAGAATCAACGCAAAAAAGTTTTTTTAATTTACCCCCACCCCTTCCTGATATCGTTAATGGCTTCTCGATAGTTGATTCCTAATGGAAATCAAATTCTCTACAACGTTTACTTAGTATGCTTTTTTGATAGGATATCGCCTTCCATGATTTTTTCCGACTTTTCTGAAATCTGACTTTTTTCATAGGAAAAACTCGAAAATCGCGCTTTTTTGTCACGTCACAGCTCAGAAAGGGTTGGCCCTACAAAAAATCTTAGTAAATCAAATTTGTAGCAAATTTTATAAACTTTAATTTTGTTTTTATTCATTTTTTTGAAATTTCAATTTTTGTATGAAAATTTTTTTTTAAATTTTTTGAAATTTACCCCCACTCTCGACTTTTGACCGTTAATTTTTTTTAGGGTTGGTTCTTAAAGGTAATTAAATTCTCTACAACTTTTATTAAGTACACTTTTTTGATTAGATGACGTCTTCTGTCCTTCAGAGGTCAAAATAGAAAACCATGGTTTTTTGCAACCTCGTAGCTCCGATACGTTTGGTCCTACAAAAAATCGTATCAGCTCAAAATTATAGAAAATTTAATTATCTTTAATTTTGTACTAAAACACTTTTCGCCTACGACCTACGGTTTTCGAGATATTCGAAAAAAACGAAAGAAATCGCATTAAAAACGCTCTAGCGTCCAAAGCGCACGGATTTCGGCTTTTTTGTGGTTAATCAGGGGACCAACCCCTACAAATTTAAGTGGATAAACAAAATACCTTATTTTTTTCCACCCCCAGGCTTAGTTTGACTGGACTATAAAGGAAGAAAAATATCTTGAAAATAAAAAATCCGTAAATTGTACGTTATAGTGAGGTTATTCGTTTCATTGAGGTAAATTTGAATCCGTTATAAAAGTTGTAGTTGTTCGATCTTGTTTTGTTCTGGTACCTGAGAGGATTCAACAGCTGGGGCATTACAAGGTCGACTGCATACCTCTCACTAAAGAGCAACTCTCTAGTACTCGTTCACTTCATACAAAAAATCCATTATTTTTCCATTTAAATTTATAAAAAAAATTCAATTCAACAAAAAAGTAACGTTTTGGTTTTTAAATTTTTTCCTCTCGCACTTTCCGAAAGGTCGATCACACCGGAATAAAAGGCGCCAAAGTCAAGGTCGCCACCTCAAAACTTCCGAAACACGAAAATAATTGAACTTCGGGTTGTAGCTACAGGAGCGAATAAAAGTCGAAATATTTGAGCGGATTTCCGTGGGAAAGTAGGCTATTGAGGTGGTCATCACGGAGTCTCCCATTCTAGAGGCTTATATATTCGTGATCAGGAAGCTCTGGGGATCACAAAAATATAGGATGTTCCTTTCATGTTTCATGTTTTAAATATATAGGGGAAAGAGAAATTTCTGCTGTTTATTGTTAACAATGAAGCCTTTATAAAGAATCGACCCTATTTGTTTACGTATATGAGGGTAAAAGACGCTGACAAAGCCTCAAGTCAGCATTCCCTATATCAAAACGTGGAAAAAGATCACATATCAACCTTTTTTTGATTTATTATTTTTAAAACGAAACGTTTTGACTTTTGAAATTAGCTATAACAACGAAAAGTTTATTTTTTTAACCGAGCGGTTCAGGATTTTATGAGTTAGTTTACCTCGTAAAAAGGGAAGAAAAATTTTGTGGTCGTTTTGTAGATAACGAGGCTTTTTATCGCTCATTTGACGATTTTGGTACCCCCTTATACCCATAATTACCCCACCCCCCTTTTCACCCTCCAATAGTCTACATTTAGTCCAGTGTTTAAGCCCGAAAAGGGCAAATAAAAAAAATAAATAAGGTATTTTGTTCATCTACGGAAATGTGTAGGTCCCCTGATTAACCACAAAAAAGTCCCCTACCGAAACCCGTGAGGATAGGCGTCTAGAGCGTTTTTAAGGTGATTTTTTTTCGTTTTTTGTGCAATATCTCGAAAACCGTTAGTCGTAGGCGAAATAATGTTTAGTACAAAATTAAAGATAATTAAATTTGCTATAATTTTTAGCTAATATGATTTTTTCGTAGGACCAAACGTTTCTGAGCTACGAGGTCACAAAAAAACCGGGGTTTCTATTTTGACCTCTAAAGGACAGAAGACGTCATCTAATCAAAAAAGTGACCTTAATAAAAGTTGTAGAGAATTTAATTTCCATTAAAAATCAACTATCAAGAAGCAATTAACGATCAATAGGACGAAGAAGGGGGTAAATTTCAAAAAATTAAAAAAAGTTCCATTCAATAATAAGGAAAAACTCGAAAATCCCGCTTTTTTGTCGCCTCGTAGCTCAGGAATTGCAAAGTCTTACAAAAAATCTTATTAAATCAAATTATCAGAAAATTTTATAGGCTTTAATTTTGTTTTTATAAAATCTTTTGAAATTTCAATTTTTTAATGAAATTTGTTTTGAATTTTTTTTTTAAATTTACCCCCACCCCTGCCTATTCATCGTTATTTGCTTTTGGGAGTATGTTTTTAAAGGTAATTGAATTCTCTACAACTTTTGTTAAGTACACTTTTTTGATTAAATGACGTCTTCTGTCCTTTAGAGGTCAAAATAGAAAACCCCGGTTTTTTTGCGACCTCGTAGCTCAGAAACGTTTGGTCCTACGAAAAAATCATATTAGTACAAAATTATAGCAAATTTAACCATCTTTAATTTTGTACAAAACATTATTTCGCCTACGACTAATGGTTTTCGAGATATTGCAGAAAAAACGAAAAAAATCACCTTAAAAACGCTCTAGACGCCATTCCTCACGGCTTTCGGTAGGGGACTTTTTTAGAGCCCCGAATTTTCGAGAAAGTTCGAGCTATTAGATTCCTCCTTCCCCATTTTATGTCACGAATTATGTCGTTTTTTCCCCCTACATAAATTAAACTTGTCGAGAAAAATGCAATTGTGGTGTCCGTATTAAATTCAGACTTTATTCCCATAGCGTAGGCCGTCGTATATTCGAGAGGGCAAACGTTTTCATAAATTTCCCCGTCGACCGCAACCGAAAAGCTACGAATTCGACTTCAATTTTCCACGAATATTTACGATTATCGACCCCTCAGAAAAAAAGAATGCGAAAAACGAAAAATTCCCCTCAAATTTCGAGGAGGTTTTCAAAAGTTTGGCATATCATTAATCCTTCTGTCTTGCGGGGACTGTGGATTTAGTCGCCCACTAATTAGTTCCTGCCCAGTTTAAAGCGATTTCAACTTCCAGTTGAGTAATGAACGAATTGTTAACAGAATTGTCCTTTGTCCGATAAACACGCTTACCTAATCTGTTTTTTTTTCCTCCTCCAACATTCAATGGACCAATAAGCAACCTTATTTTTTCCTCTGCTTTCCCTAAAAAGAGCGATCGTGGAAAGCGTGATGAATTATCAGAAAAGTAGGCATTTTCAATGCACCATTTCATATAAAAACTGTTTTTAAATATATTTTTATACAATAAATTGTCAATTATAATCTCAATACAAGCTTACTCAACTGAAGACTTTTTGTGAAATGAGGAAAAATATGAAGTATACATAAAACCTAACTTGAAGGGGATAAATGATTCAGGAAACTCGTGTTAAAAGCGTTGACGCTTTCAAAAAGACTAACACGTCTCATAACTCATAAATATCATGTAGGTTTAAAAGACAAATCCGTTTAGCTATGAACGAAGAGACATCATTTTAAAAAACTTCATTACCTGGATTGGGGAGGTGGGGTATGGTAGTGGAAGGTTGGGGAGGGAAAACGTTTCGTAGATGGGAAGGTGGTGGGTGGGTCGAGGAGGGTAGGTGATAAGTGGGGATGTGGAATAAGGTTGGGGAAAGTAAAGGGTTTCCTTCCCCCTTATTTAACTCCCCCGCAGCATCTAAGCCTTAAAAACCTCGTACCGACGAATCTATCCATCCGATCGTCTTAATATTAGCATATTTGGAATCAGCTCGTCAAAACCTACTAGATGACTACCTGTTTTTTCAAAAATAAAGTTTTGGTGGAAAATTGTATTTTCTATTTTTCCGAGGAAAACTTTTTCGGAAAAACTGCTCTCTTAAAAACACGCAGTTTTCCGAAAGATTTAGAACGCGCTTTTAAAAAAAAAATTTCCGATCACTTTTAGCTCCCAAAACGAGGAAAATACTTTTGGGGGTGATAGTGCTGCGATCTCTTGAATGAGAAACAAACAATTCTGATGGGAATATCCCTCTTAAAAGGGTTCCTCCTCCAAAACACATTTTTGAATATTTTAATCCGTAAAATAATCGTAAAACTTTTCAACATTTTTCGTATACGACGGATCAATCGGGACTAAATTAACCCCACGGATAACACAAATCCTCCAATTTCCCTCCACTTAATCCCACCCGGGAGTTGAAAAAAATTTGAAGGGTTCAAATCCTAAGCAAATATTTGAAATTAATAATTGGACAAAAAAAAGTTCTTTGTTTGAACATTTTTCTCGCCTGACCTTCGATTTGTTTAGAAAACAGGGAGGGAGCGAGGGGTCCAAAGATGCTGACTAATGGAGTGGAAAACTCAAAGAATGCAGATACCAACTTAAGTCCCTTCATCGCCCTTCTTTTCAACAAAGATCTATTACAAGGCTTCCCATCAAACTAAAGGGCTTAAAACTTCGATTTTTCACATTTAAGTCAAAGTCCATTTGTCCTTTGGAGCTCTACAGACCTCTTCCCAAATCCCCCCACTATCCTATAACTACCCTCCTCACCAGGGGTGGACTGGGACCTTAGGTTGTGGGTGGGTTTTCAGTTAAGGGGGCGCCCGTGGATGGGGGGGGGGGCGCAGAAAATTGCTATTTTCTGGGAAACTTAGGAAATAACTTTTTCAATTCTGAAAATTAGGCATAGTTGATTTTGAGGTTTTTGACGAAAATTAGGCATAATAAATTTTGATTTTGTGGGGGTTTTTTGACGAAAATTAAGCTTTAAAAATGTTGATTTTGAGTTTTTTGACGAAAATTTGGCTTTTTAAATGTTGATTTTGAAGTTTTAGGACGAAAATTAGGCTTCATTAATGTTGATTTCAAGGTTTTTTGACCAAAATTGGGCTTTAAAAATGTTGATTTTGAGGTTTTTGACGAAAATTAGGCTTTAAAAATGTTGATTTTGAGGTTTCTGGCGAAAATTTGGGCTTTACAGATGTAGGTTTTGAGGTTTTTCACGAAGATTTGTCTTTATAAATGTTGATTTTCAGGTTTTTTGACGAAAATTAGGCTTTAAAAATGTTGATTTTGAGGTTTTTGACGAAAATTAGGCTTTAAAAATGTTGATTTTGAGGTTTCTGGCGAAAATTTGGGCTTTACAGATGTAGGTTTTGAGGTTTTTCACAAAGATTTTTCTTTATAAATGTTGATTTTCAGGTTTTTTTGACGAAAATTAGGCTTTAAAAATGTTGATTTTGAGGTTTTTGACGAAAATTAGGCTTTAAAAATGTTGATTGAGGTTTTTGACGAAAATTTGGTCTTTACAAATGTTGGTTTTGAGGTTTTTGGACGAAAGTTAGGCTTTAAAAATGTTGATTTCGAGGTTTTTTGACCAAAATTGGGCTTTACAAATGTTGGTTTTGAGGTTTTTGGACGAAAATTAGGCTTTAAAAATGTTGATTTCGAGGTTTTTTGACCAAAATTGGGCTTCACAAATGTTCGTTATGAGGTTTTTCACGAAGATTTGGCTTTATAAATGTTGATTATGACTTATGAGGGTTTTTTGACGAAAATTAGGCTTTTTAAATGTTGATTACGAGGTTTTTGGTCGAAAATTAGGCTTCATAAGTGTTGATTTCGACGTTTTTCGACGAAAATTCGGCTTTAAAAATGTTGATTTTGAGGTTTTTCGACGAAAATAAGGCTTCATAAATGTTGATTTCGAGTACCAAAATTAGGCTTTACAAATGTTGATTTTGAGGTTTTTCGACGAAAATAAGGCTTCATAAATGTTGATTTCGAGGTTTTGTTTTTTTTTACCAAAATTAGGCTTTACAAATGTTGATTTTGAGGTTTTTCCAAATTTTTGAGAATATTTGCCAAAAAAAATATAAAATAAAAAAAAATAAAAAAATAAAAAATAAAAAAAAATAAATAAAAATAACCCGGGGGCGCCGCCTCTATGTATTCTCTGGGGGCGCGGGTGGGTTCTGTCCCCCCGCCCTTTCCGGGCCAGTCCGCCCCTGCTCCTCACCATCCCCAACTTTCTATGACATCCCCCACTTATAATCTTCACGCACTCACACTTACCCTAGTCTTCTCTACCCCGCCCTACCCACATCCCCAACTTTCCACTGGAAAACATCAATAATCTAACATCTCAAGCAAAAAATTAATTTTGGACTGTCATTCGTTTATTTACTGAAGGGAAACACGTTCAGAATGTTGTCCCTCGTACAATTATACTTTTCCTTCATTAGAAACATTTTATTTGCTCGAAAAAATTGAATTTCCCGGAAAAAGCGTTCGATGTGCGACTTTTTTTCTCCTCGATCGTGACTTGGGTCGGCGAAACTCTTTTAAAATTGCGAGAAAAATAAAAGGGGGCGTACGAGGGTGAATCAAAAGGAATTTGTCCGATTTAGCCGATTGAATAGCTTTAAAGTGAATAATTGCTTCCAGTCCGATAATTTTTCCTTTTTTTTTTTTTTCTCTCTCTACTGCGCATTCGGGAACATTTTTAAACCAGAATTCGTGTCAAGTGGTTTAAAAAGTAAAGAAACGATTTTTTTTTCTTATTTTAGAGCATCAAAAAACTTCTTTTTTTGGTCTTAATTGAAAATGAAAGACTCGAGTTTTCCCCTTGTTTACCAGCCATTCTTAAAAGCCCTCCTCGCCCTATCTCGGACGTGGTTCTCCCTCGAGAGGATTTCTTTGTGAGCAAAACTATAGGAGCTATAATTGAATTAAGTCTGAAGTCATTATATCCAAACAAATCCAATAAAAGTTGGTCCGAGTAGGACAATTTCTCGTAATATTTCAACCGAATTCGTTTTTTTTTCTTTCTTCAACCCTTGTTTTTTCTTAAGGCCATTCTCGATAGCAGTTGAATTAAGGGATATATATAAATCATCCCAAATCAAGATGTTGGATGACACACATATTCCCCAACTTACCCCATTCATCCATCACCTCCTCTACCCTCCTTGGTACTCCCCAACACCCTCCGATTGCCCCCAATTGGTTGCAGATAATCGGCTGGTCCACTTAAGCTGGCACACCTTGTGAAATAATCGTCAAGACGTTATTAGGCTCGTTTCATCCAAAGTCCAATTCCATTGTCCAAAAATTACCTTTTTTCAAAATACAAAAGAGTAAAAAGTGATCATAACAGGGGTCTGTATGTATTATTCATGAAAAGGGACCCAAACTCTCTGTATTAAAGCATCTCTGCCAAAGTTGTCACAGGGGACTACATTACCGGTCGACCCCTCCCCCTCATCACCCTCCCCCCAACATCCCATCAGCTTTCAACAGAACCTCGTCAATCTTAAACAAAGACGATATAAACTTCAACGATAAAAGCTTAATTTTCAACAACAATCGAGTTTTTTAAAAGAAAAAAAAAGTGATACGAGGAAGACAGAACCCATTGGCGCCAACTGGAGCATGTTCAACCTTTGTCTTCCACAAACATGATCACCTCCTCTGTTTAACTACACGATCGATCAAGATTTCAAGACAGAATTCAACTCTAAAACCCAATCTTGGATGAAAAAATAGGTCCACCAGCTTCCACCATCATGATTGGCTTTTAGGGAAATGTAGGGAGGGTTGAGGACGGTAGGGAAGGTGATGGGTTATGGAGGGAGATCACCAACATTCCCCTCCCAATCACTCCCCCAACCTTCCCCTCCCAATCACTCCCCCAACCTTCCCCTCCCAATCACTCCCCCAACCTTCCCCTCCCAATCACTCCCCCAACCTTCCCCTCCCAATCACTCCCCCAACCTTCCCCTCCCAATCACTCCCCCAACCTTCCCCTCCCAATCACTCCCCCAACCTTCCCCTCCCAATCACTCCCCCCAACTTCCCCTCCCAATCACTCCCCCCAACCTTCCCCTCCCAATCACTCCCCCAACCTTCCCCTCCCAATCACTCCCCCAACCTTCCCCTACCAATCACTCCCCCAACCTTCCCCTCCCAATCACTCCCCCAACCTTCCCCTACCAATCACTCCCCCAACTTCCCCCCCCAATCACTCCCCCAACCTTCCCCTCCCAATCACTCCCCCAACCTTCCCCTCCCAATCACTCCCCCAACCTTCCCCTCCAAATCACTCCCCCCACTCCCCAACCTACCCTCCCAATCACTCCCCCCACCTTCCCCCTCCCAATCGCTACCTAACCTCCCCTCCCATATCAATCCCCCAACCTTCCCCCAAATCAAGGAGTAGGGGTGGTAAAAATGGGTGAGAAGGTGAAGAAGTATGGGAGGTGATAAGAAAACAAGGGACGTAGTGGAAGGTGATGGACATAGGGGGAGATTGGAGGAAGTGATGGGAGGGGCTGGGATACGTAGAGGACCATTCGGTGAAAGCGGAGAGGTCTGTAGAGCCCAAACAAAGTTATCGATTCTTAAAGATTTCTTAATTAAAACCCCTTATTTTATATTCTCCGAATCCCGCAACACACTCCGGACATTCCGGCCTTAGCATATCTTCGATTATCAATATTTTCATCATCGAATTCCTTCATTATGTTCAATCTAGTTTTCCTTATGTATACAAATAGGATTAAAACTTTGTAAGGATCAAAAGAGATTTTCGAATTAATTAGGGGGCGAAATCCTCTCGAAATTTACCCGGCGAAAATATAAAGAAGAGGCTTCGATATTCAAAAAGCAATTAGGGATGTTCGGACTGTCGCTAAACGATAAGAGGGGGGAATTGAAAAACGATGTCCGCAAAATGGCGACCTTTTTCCAATTTGTTACCCTGTTTTTTGAAAAGGATTTTTGTCTCTATTTACTTTTTTAAGAGGAAATTTTTTTCATTTCTAAAAAACAGACTTTATGCACTTTAAAAGTCTCGTTAGTTAGAAAAAAAAGGTCTATTTTTTAACCCCAGACGACCCCATTATGGTACAGGACGGTCTGAATTTTTAAGAGAGCGGAAAAATTTAACAACGAGTGAGATTTAATGATAAAAATGAATTTAAAAAAAGTTTCATATTTTAATAAAAACATGTATGGAGCTGAGAATTACGATAACTTCCTCAAAAAGACCCTTTTCAAGGGAGGGATTTTGTATAAAATTAGGAGTCGTTGGCACCTTTTGGGTGTGAGCTAATCATAAATTCGGTAGCCAATATAAGTCAATATAGGTCGACACCCTAGCTCATGTAGGGGCTTAATTGTATTCTAATGGCCTCGGCCCGTCGGGAGGTTTCTAGTTTAAGAGACACGTGGGGGTTAAATTCGTTAAA
>JAGWEN010001326.1:0-31455 GCA_018703685.1 Orius laevigatus | reverse complement strand
GACTACGGTTTTTTCGAGATATGCAGAAGAAAGAAAAAATCACCTAAAAACGCTCTTGACACTTTCCCTACGGTTTCGTGTAGGGACTTCGGTGGAGCTTGGGAGAGATTTTGGGGCAGTTAAGAGAAGTTGACACACTTTAACCTCACGCAAGAGAGTATGACGTGATTTCATCAAACTTATGGTCACATTTTTATAAGCAGTCGACATTCTGATGTGTGCCAAGTGTAGATTTTCTAACCTTAGAAAGCTCCATTCTGCATTTTTATTGACATCCTACGGTTCTTCTTGATTTTGTTATATCACACACGGCCTTCGACTCTGAATGAAAACGATGGTCTTAGGGGGATTTGAGGATTAGTCTACGTGCCGTTCTCGAATCAGGTAATATTCCCGAGGCATCCATCACCAAAATACCCAACCAACACTTCCCCTACCAAACAAAAAAAAATAAAAACCTACACGCCCGAATTATTTATCCCGGTCAGATTTTTCTTTTCCGAAATGAAAATCATTTATTATTCGAGGCGAAATGTTATGGATGAGTGCATAGGGAAAAAACGTGTTTTACTCAATTTTTTTTGTTATGGACCGAATTTGGGATTTTCGTGATCTGGGAGGGTTAAAAAGGACTCGTGGCATTTTGTATTCCGCCAAACGCCTGAAATATAGAAAAACGCCACAAAGGGTGACCCTCATTTGACTAAGTGGCTAACCGCGCGAAAAGCATTTCCTGCTAACCTAACTTTTTTCAAGTACGTTCCAGCCGTTTATGAAGGCTAATAGTCTAGTCAAATCTACGCCTGGGTGGACAAAGATGAGGTCTTTTGTTTCTCTACGTTAAGTGTAAGGTTGGTCACCTGATAAACCAAAAAGTCCTCAAACCGAAACCGTGCGCTTTGTCGTTTTTAAGTGATTTTTTCGTTTTTGCTGCAATATCTCGAAAACAGTAGGTCGTAGGCGAAATAATGTTTTAGTACAAAATTAAAGATTATTGAATTTCTATATTTTGAGCTAATACAGATTTTTTCGTAGGACCAAACGTATCTGAGATACGAGGTCGCCAAAAAAACCGGGGTTTTCTATTTTGACCTCTGAAGGAGGGAGACGTCATCTAATCAAAAAAGTGTACTAATAAAAGTTGTAGAGAATTCAATTACCTTTAAAATCCAACCTCTCAAAAAGCAATTAACGATAAATAGGCCAGGTGTGGGGTAAATTTACAAAAAATTTCAAAACAATTTCATTCAAAATTGAAATTTCAAAACATTTTATAAAAACCAAAATACAAGCTATAAATTTGCCCTGCAATTTGATTTAATAATTGGTGTTTTTTTTTTTTTTTTTTTTTTTTTTTTTTTATTTTTTGTTAGACCAACCGTTCCTGAGCGTACGAGTCTACGAAAAAGCGGGATTTTCGATTTTTTCCCTATGAAAGTCAGATTGTAGAAAATGTCGGAAAAAAGGTGGAAGGCGTTTTCTAATCAAAAAATCATACTAAGTAAACGTTGTACGTAAACGAAGATGGATTGCTAAAATTTCAAAGGACATCACTTTTTTTTTTTTTGTTTTTTTTTTTTTTTTTTTTTTGATTTCGTACTATCAAAACAGCGGATCTCTTTGTGGTACAAACGTAACGGTCCCTGGACAACAATATTCGGAACCGTGAAAGTGTCAAGGGTTTTGCAAGAAAAATCCAGAAACGAGTCTCTTATCTAATGGGCCTGTCGTGAACACAGCTTGGTGGAGTCGTCGCACTATAAAAAAAAGACGGAACAACATGACCAAAAAAATATGTTGGGTTTATTCTTTTGTGTATTTTTGAACAAAAGTGTGAGAGTATTTGTCTACGGTAAGTAAGAAAACGTCTTGACCTCAAGTCGGGAACGGTGAATGCGTTAGTCCGCGATCGTGTAGTAACGGTGATGCGATTTTTGATCCTCGACGTATTTTTAAAAATCTAACGGTTATACTAGTAGACACTAATAAGACCAAAAGAAAGTTTTGAATTAATTTTTCGCACTTTTCTTTTCATTAGCAAAAACGGCAGATTGAACTTTTTTCACCATATATACCTTCGTCATGCAGATTTATTTCTCATAATAAAACACCCTTTCAGACTTATAGAACATTTGTTTCGTGTGAGAAATTACCCTTTTAGCGCAGACTTCAAACCGTTTTAAATAGAAAAGACTCATTTATAGGAAGAGTTTACACCTTTTCGAATAGATGTCCTTTCTAGGCTAATTTAAACGTTCTGGATAAGAAAATACACTTCTATGCAGATTCAAACCTTTTCGATCAGGAAACCCCTTTCTAGACTGATTTAGCGTTTTTAAATAAGAAAAGATCTTTTTTAGGAAGATTTATCCTTTTCGATTAAAAACACACCCTTTGCTAACAATTTTTCGATAAGGAAAGCAACCATGTAGGCCATAAATATGCCTAAAATGGGTCTTTTGAATATCTAAAAAAAGTTGAAACACGCCTATATAGATTTTTTCTCGATAGTTGATTTTAAATCGAAAGCGAATTCTCTACAGCGTTTACTTAGTACGCTTTTTTGATAGGATAATCCCCTTCCTTGGTCGACTTTTCTAATCTGACTTTTTTCGTAGGAAAAACTCAGAAAATCCCGCTTTTTTGGTCGCCTCTGTATAGCCCCTTTTCCAGGAACGTTTGTGGTCTTACGAAAAAATCTTATTAATTCAGATTTCTACATGCAATTTTAGAGCGTTAATTTGTTTCTATTAAACTTTTGAAATTCGATTTGTGAACATGTGAAATTGTTTCTGATTTTTTTGTCTAAACTGTACCCCCACCCCTGCCTATTGATCGTTAATTGATTTTTCTGACAGTCGTGCTTTTTTAAAGGCAATTAAATTCCTACAACTTTTATTATAAGATACACTTTTTTGATAAATGACGTCTCTGTCTCTTTAGAGGTCAAAATAGAAACACCCGTTCCTCTCCTGTGTGCGTGCGTCATGGTAGCTCAGAAATCGTTTGATCGCGTACGAAAAAATCATATTATCGCTCAAATGATAGCAAATGATTAATTATCTTATGTTGTACTAAACATTATTTCGCCTAGCGACTAACTTAGTTTCGAGATAGTTGCACAAAGAAAACGGAGAATCACCTTAAAAACGCTCTAGACACTATTTTTTCCGTGATCGTGTTTCGTGTATGGGGAGACGCTTATTTGTGTGTAATAACAGGGACCTACCCCTACACAACTTTGTCCGTACGATCAGCCCAGAAATGAACTCCCTTCCGTTCTATATATACCCAGGACTTAGATTGGGATGACTTATGTGTCTGTCATAATCAGGATGATTACAGGTCTTGCATTTTAAGATAAAAATCCTCATTGATAAGCAGTTTCCAAATCTCGTTTCCCAATCCCTTTTTTCTCCGACAGGCGACACCTTCCAACAAGAAATATCCTTCCCAAAGTCCCGAGAATTTCCCATAAAAATACAAATGAAAATTTAATATCGACCGCTTCTCCGTGAAATTGTTTTTAGCAATCTTTTATGAGGAGGGGACGAGCATATGTGACTCTGGGAAGCATCATGTTGTACGTAAACTTTAGTGAGGGTGGCCGATATGAACGATGACTTTTAAAACATTTAACGTTTATTCTGGACTCTTTATGACTTCAAATGAACGCTTAAGGAAGTTTTTTCGAGGAGCTCCATACCATTTTCTCTCATTAAACGGAAAATTCGTCTCTGTTTGTCCTTTTTTGGCCAGCTTTACCTAAATGTGCAATTAACGTACAAGATTATTGTTATTAGCTTGACATGCTGCCACACGTGGTGAGCTTGTAATTTAAAATCCAGCCTCCTCTAGTAATCTACAGAGCTAGAATTAGTTTTTGTTTTAATTTCACAGTAATGTGGGGAAAGTTTTGACTTAACTGTTTGAATTTTTTTGTCTAATCTTAAGATGAGACGTACCGGTTGTCTCATTCGAGTGGTGGTCGGAACAAGTGTAAAGGGTAAATTGAAGGTTTCGAGTCGAGGGGTGGCTACATAATGACGACTCTGGAACACCACCGGAGGCCCTTTGTCTTATCGATTATCGAACGAAAGATTTGTTTCAAAAAACCAACCACCAATGTTAATCGAAAGAGAAGAGAATCCAGAGAAAAACAAGCTTTTTAATATTAGTTTTTCTCTGCATACCGTAGGGAAAAAATAACACTCACGACAAATAACTACATGTATGAGACGTTTTTTTTTTTTTTTTTTTTTAAATAAAAAAAGAACCTTGGTGAATTGCCAAATTTAACCTTTCGCTAAGAATAAGATCCTGTTCTAGGCCTTTGACCTGTTTCGATATGAGAAATTATCCTTTTAGGCAGATTTAACGTTTTTGGATTAAGAAAACAAGCGCCTTTTTTTGAAGATTTTACATTTTTTTTCGATAATAAATGTCTTTTCTAGGGATGATTTGACGTTTGGGATAGAAACACCCTTTTTATGCAGATTACAACCTTTTGCGATAAAATATTAACAAAACACACACCTTCTAGACTGATTGTGGACGTTTTTAGATAAGAGGAAAGACCTTTTTGTTTAGGAAGATTTCACACATTTTTCGATAGTATAAAATGTCCTTTCCAGACTGATTTCATACGTTTCTGATAAGAAAATACCCTTTCTATGCAGATTAAACCTTCTGACGCGATATAAAACACCTTTTCAGCTAGATTTGGACGTTTTTCGATGAGACCCATTTTCTTACTGACCCTACTAGACTATTTACGACGTTTTATGGGTATTAAAGGAAAGACATGTAATATGGGAAGATTTTACACCTTTTCGATAATATAAATATCCTTCCTAAACTGATTGTACTTTTTGGATAACAGACCTCCTTGTATCAGATTTCAGCTTTCGATAAGACAACACCCTTTCTAGACTGATTTGTATCTTTGTGGATCTGAAAAATTAGCCTTGTCTAAGCAGATTGGAACGTTTTCGATAAGAAAAGACGCATTTTTAGTTGATTTTACAATCTTTTCGATAATAAAATGTCTCTGGCTTGACCGTGATCTGAACGTTTCTGCACTTTTTTACCTAAGGAATAACGACTAAAATTAAAATAAATAAATTTAAATTTTTTTTTATTAGCATTTGAAATTTTATAACAGCGATAGTTTCTTCATTCTTCAGTCTTCGAGCTCCCAGCGACGTCCGAAGGTAATTCCACGTTTCAATGTTATCATTATCACCTTCTCGATTCTTTAATTAAATTACTACGTAATTGGCCAAAAGACTAACAAGTTTAGTTTCCAAACACCTTTTTTATTTATTTTTTATTACTAATGGTGCTGATTGTATGGGAAAGACGGAAGAAAACTCCCAATGAACGCGGTAGCGTTCCGCCCGCCTAGCATACCTGGTACAACAAACCAGTAATGTAATGAACCAATATGATTTAATTTAATAAAAATATAAATCAAGAGTATTCTTACATTTTTGGCCGAAGTCAGTATTCTACCAAGATAACGACGGAAATCGAAAGTCGGCTTCGATTATCAACGTACGACGATACTATTCCAGGAGGAATAGCGAAAATTAAGTCGGGGGGGATGTAATGAACCCATATGATTTAATTTAATAAAAATATAAATCAAGAGTATTCTTACAAGTAAAATAGAAGAAAACAGCAGAATACTGACAAAACGAAGTTTTAAAAGAAAAGAACGACAAAAACATATGACACACAAAACCCAAATGAGAAACAAACCAAAGCAAATAAACCAGAAAACCATGACAGTTAGGGAAGACAACAGATCGACAATACCTGAAAAACCCTGTATAACAAAATATGCGAAGAAAATGAGTACAGATTTAGTCATAAAGAGATGAAAAATCGAATTTTCAATTTTCGATGAATGACATATAAAACCAGTAGAAGAAAAACCAGCATATATGGACTGACAAATCAAATGTCAAAATGGAGGACAAAAGATTCAATGAACATTCATGATAGTGATGCACAAATATTGGTGCATTGAGTAAGATGAATCGGAACAAAATCAGCAAAATTTGCTGTAAAATATTTACAGGATAGAAATTCGCCGAATGCGCAAGACTGGAACAAGGCGATTAAGGAGCAGCAAGAATATTTTCGATCGGTGAGCATTCGAGCGATCCGAGCTCTCAAGGAGAAGAAATGGCTTAGAAGCGAATTAGGCGTGCTTCTTAATATTGGAACGAACATGTCATCGTTTCTCAAATAATGGCATTAATTGTGGTTCATCCTATAATGTTATACAACTAAAAATATCAAACATAATGCTGAATAGACAATGCAAGAAAAGCATGAGAGAAATACACACGATGAACGTAATAGAGAACAACTAAGAAGACAAAAAACCAATTTAGACAGCGACAAAGAGAACGCATACCAAATATAAACCAAATGGAACTGCGAACCCATGAAGTTTACTGCTTTGTAAGTACGAATAACCAAAATTCTGCGGAATGCAGTTTAAATCCAATATTCAGAGTTAGTAGAGCTCAAAACTTAACCGCCGAAGGAGATATCACGATTAGGAAGCAAGTGATCGCGGCTTCTGTTGGTTCTAGAATCCACTAAAGGGGCCCAATAGTCCGAAAAAGAAACGGAACCCAAATTGAGGAAGAGTCCAAAAAGAGACAAATTTCCGAAAAACGTTTCAAACGGGTCAAGGACTCCCTAGAAGAGATAAAAACTGGAGCTAGTGAAGATGAAGTAGTAGCTGCCACGAGCCAAAGGAGATACCACGATAAGGAAGCAAGTGATCGCCGCTTCCATTGGTTAAAGTATCCCCTAAAGAGGCCCAACAGTCCGAACATAGTAGCCCGAACTGGATGCCTATAAAATTCAAAACTAAAAGACCTCTAAGAGGCCATCTATAAAGATTCAGCCAAATTTTGTCCAAACTCCAAAGCATCGAATACAGCATACATAAGCAAAATAATAAAGCTATAAGGAGAGCCTGACCATCGCTGGAGACGATAAACGAAATGTGATAAGAAAATACGACCATTTAGACAATTAGTTGAATAGATTTTGACGAACGTCATATATTTAGGAGGAAAAAAAGAGGAACTACAGGGACACAAAAGACAAACCAATGGAACCGAGAAATTATACGACGATGAACGTAATAGAGAACAACTAAGACGACAAAAACCCAATTTAGACAGCGACTAACAGAACACATACCAAATATAAACCAAATGGAACTGCGAACCAATGAAGTTTACTGCATTTGTAAGACACCAACTTCTCAATGGTCTACAAATTTTAGGAGATCCATAATTTTCGGGAACGAACTCCTCGCGTCACTTGCAAACCGAGTGAGGATAAAAATTAGAGCCTAAACCGGTTGTTATAGTAGACCCCCGAGCGGCTTACAGAAGTTCCGCATGACGACGAACTAAGAAATGCAACGACTAGCATATTGAAGAGACGTAAGACTTCATTTCTAAATCGAATAAAAAATCTCAAGTTTGAAATGTACCTAACAAGCGAACGCAAACATCGAACGGAAAGGAACTAACAGAACGTGAAGAGAAAACAAGGCACAAAAACAGCATAAATGCCTAAAATCACGATAACATTAATAACATACCATCTCTGTTGTCCAAGAAACCAATCGATGAATGACATATAAAACCAGTAGAATAGAAGAAAACAAAGCATACATTGACAAACCAAATGTCAAAATGGAGGGCAAAAGATTCGATGAACATTCATGATAGTGATGCACAAATATTGGTGCATCGAGCAAGATGAATCAGAACAAGATCAAAGCAAAAAATTGGAACAAGGCGATTGAGGAGCAGCAAGAATATTTTCGATCGGTGAGCATTCGAGCGATCCGAGCTCTCAAGGAGAAGAAATGGTCATGGCTTAGAAGCGAATTAGGCGTGCTTCTTAATATTGGAACGAACATGTCATCGTTTCTCCAATAATGGCATTAATTGTGGTTCATCCTATAATGTTATGTAACTAAAAATATCAAACATAATGCTGCATAGACAATGCAAGAAAACATCATCAACTAGCATGAGAGAAATACACCCCGATGAACGTAATAGAGAACAACTATGAAGACAAAAACCTAATTTAGACAGCGACAAAGAGAACACATACCAAATATAAACCGTATGGAACTGCGAACCCATGAAGTTTACTGCTTTGTAAGTACGAATAACCAAAATTCTGCGGAATGCAGTTTAAATCCAATATTCGGAGTTAGTAGAGCTCAAAACTTAACCGCCGAAGGAATTAGGATTAGGAAGCAAGGACGATTAGGAAGCAAGTAATCGCGGCTTCTGTTGGTTCTAGAATCCACTAAAGGGGCCCAATAGTCCGAAAAAGAAACGGAACCCAAATTGAGGAAGAGTCCAAAAAGAGACAAATTTCCGAAAAACGTTTCAAACGGGTCAAGGACTCCCTAGAAGAGATAAAAACTGGAGCTAGTGAAGATGAAGTAGTAGCTGCCACGAGCCAAAGGAGATCCACAATAAGGAAGCAAGAGATCGTCATATATGTAGGAGGAAAAAAGAGGAACTACAGGGACACAAAGAAAAACCAATGGAACCGAGAAATTATACGACGATGAACGTAATAGAGAACAACTAAGAAGACAAAACCCTAATTTAGACAGCGACAAACAGAACACATACCAAATATAAACCGTATGGAACTGCGAACCCATGAATTTACTGCTTTGTAAGAACGAATATCCAAAATTAGTGGAATTCAGTTTAAATGCAATATTCGGAGTTAGTAGAGCTCAAAACTTAACCGCCGAAGGAGATACCACGATTAGGAAGCAAGTAATCGCGGCTTCTGTTGGTTCTAGAATCCACTAAAGGGGCCCAATAGTCCGAAAAAGAAACGGAACCCAAATTGAGGAAGAGTCCAAAAAGAGACAAATTTCCGAAAAACGTTTCAAACGGGTCAAGGACTCCCTAGAAGAGATAAAAACTGGAGCTAGTGAAGATGAAGTAGTAGCTGCCACGAGCCAAAGGAGATCCACAATAGCAAGTGATCGTCATATATGTAGGAGGAAAAAAGAGGAACTACAGGGACACAAAGAACAAACCAATGGAACCGAGAAATTAAACCCCGATGAACGTAATAGAGAACAACTAAGAAGACAAAAACCTAATTTAGACAGCGACAAACAGAACACATACCAAATATAAACCAAATAGAACTGCGAACCCATGAAGTTTACTACATTTGTAAGACACCAACTTCTCAATTGTCTACAAATTTTAGGAGATCCATAATTTTCGGTAACGAACTCCTCCCATCACTTGCAAACCGAGTGAGGATAAAAATTAGAGCCTAAACCGGTTGTTATAGTGGACCCCCGAGCGGCTTACAGAAGTTCCGCATGACGACGAACTAAGAAATGCAACGACTAGCATATTGAAGAGACGTCGGGATGAATAAGACTTCAATTCTAAATCGAGGAAAAAATCTCAAGTTTGAAATGTACCTAACAAGCGAACGCAAACATCGAACGGAAAGGAACTAACAGAACGTGAAGAGAAAACAAGGCACAAAAACAGCATAAATGCCTAAAATCACGATAACATTAATAACATACCATCGCTGTTGTCGAAGAAACAAATCGATGAATGACATATAAAACCAGTAGAATAGAAGAAAACAAAGCATACATTGACAAACCAAATGTCAAAATGGAGGGCAAAAGATTCAATGAACATTCATGATAGTGATGCTCAAATATTGGTGCATCGAGCAAGATGAATCAGAACAAGATCAGAGCAAAATTTGTTGTAAAATATTTACAGGATAGAACATCAGCACAAGCCAATGACTGGAAAATGGCGATTGAGGAGCAGCAAGAATATTTTCGATCGGTGTGCCTTCGAGCGATCCGAGCTCTCAAGGAGAAGGTCATAGCTTAGACGCGAATTAGGCGTGCTTCTTAATATTGGAACGAACATGTCACCGTTTCTCAAATAACGGCATTAATTGTGGTTTATCCTATAATGATATGTAACTAAAAATATCAAACATAATGCTGCATAGACAATGCAAGAAAACATCATCAACTAGCATGAGAGAAATACACCCCGATGAACGTAATAGAGAACAACTATGAAGACAAAAACCTAATTTAGACAGCGACAAAGAGAACACATACCAAATATAAACCGTATGGAACTGCGAACCCATGAAGTTTACTGCTTTGTAAGTACGAATAACCAAAAATCTGCGGAATGCAGTTTAAATCCAATATTCGGAGTTAGTAGAGCTCAAAACTTAACCGCCGAAGGAGATACCACGATTAGGAAGCAAGTAATCGCGGCTTCTGTTGGTTCCAGAATCCACTAAAGGGGCCCAATAGTCCGAAAAAGAAACGGAACCCAAATTGAGGAAGACCTCAAAAAGAGGGAGAAACGTCCGAATAAAAAAACAAAAGACAGCGTGGAGGAACTAATAAAAAAAAGAAACCTGGAGCTTGTCTGGAGACACAAACTTTCTCAATGGTCTACAAATTTAAGGAGATCCATTATTAACGGAGGAAACCCTCACTTCCACAACCTTCTTTTTTCCAAAAGGGCTCTCAAAGAGAAGAAATGGTCATGGCCAAATTACCATATGGATAATTAGATAAAATAACAACTACGGCGGAAGCAGCGAAACCGTAAAAACCGGACCCCAAAAAAGAACAAAAAAAAAAAAAAATAACTTCTCTTTGAGAAAGTTAACAAAAGACGAAAAAGAGACTAAATAAATAAATAAATTAAAAAAATACTTTGAAGAATCAGGATATTTATGAAATAAATAAAATGTAAACTGTTGAATAAACAACTATATTTTTAATAAATTTGGTGTCGGGAAAAAAAAAAAAAAAAGTTTTGGAAACTTGGACAATAAATTTAGTTCAGCATAAAACAGTTGAAAACGTTTCTCAGATGGAAAGAAGTGAATTTAAAAGAATCGGAGATGGCAGATAATGATAACGTGAATATGGACGTACCTTCTTCAACCGTGGGAGCTCAAATCTTCGGGCTTCAATGAAGGAAAAATTCTTGACGAGGTCTGCAGATTTCGCTGTCTTGGAATGCATGATAAAGTTGAAGTCCGCTTAGGCTTTCTTTTTCTTTGAAGTTCGTAGCATTCAGCTGCATCATGAAGTAGCAATGGAAAGTTCTGTTTCTTGAAGTATACTGCCATGTAGATCTGAACAGTCGAGTCCTTCCGGCAAACTTTCAGCATCACGGTTTCAATCAAGATTGAAGAAGAAATCAGCAGCTCTTCTTGCAGTTTTCAGCTGAATGAAGATGATTTGGAAAGCAATATTTAGTGAAGGTCTGCAGCCATTCCCTCTTCTGATGCAGCAACAAATGGCATCTGCAGAATCCTCAGAATCCTTCAGTCTTGGTCTGCAGAATAACTAGCTGCAGCAAATTCCTGCCGTGGCGAACGAATTCAACTTTTCACGTTAATCGAATTTCGAGTCAGTTTTAATTCATTTTTCTTAAAAAAAAAAAATAAAAAAAAAAAAAAAAAAAAAAATTAATAGAAGCATATTATTACTTACAGATGTAAATTACAAAATTATTAAATTAAAAAAAAAAAAATTAAAAATAGAAGCATATTACATATTTACAGATGTAAATTACAAAATTATTACATTAAAAAAAAAAAAAAAAAAAAAAAAAAAAAAAAAAAAAAAAAAAAAAAGTTGGTAGGTACTCACTTTGTTAAAAAATTGGCTAAACGACGAATAGTTGAAACGTCCAGCACAATCTGTAGATTTCGTATTCAGCAAGCAGATTTGGAAATTTCTGCAGATGGAATACATCTGAACAGAAAATTCAGTTCCACCAGCCCTGGCATCAAGGTTTCAATGAAGTGGAAATCAGCAGCTCTTCTTCCAGTCTTAAGCTGCAGCATCACTAGCTGCAGAAAATTTCTGCGCGGGCCCGAAAAAGTTGAAGAAAGCTGACGGACGCGGTTTATTCGACTTCCAACATGGCGAACGCGGAACGATTTCTAGATCGATTTTTCACGTCAATCGAATTTCGAGTCAGTTTTTATTCATTTTCTTGAATAAAACTGAAAATAATTCAAAAAGCATATTTTTACAGATGTAAAAAACTAATAAATAATTAAAAAAAAAAAATTTGGAAAAAAAAAGTAATTTAAAAAGTACTCACATTAAAAAATGAAGTCGTGATTATAATAGGACCATTTAACACTTTAGAATTATCAAAAAAAGGTTCAATTTGGTGAAAACTCGGGACGGACGTGTTCACCGGAGAAGGTCCCGAAAAGAAATGAACTTATCGCCGCGCGCCGCCCCCTTCGATTCCAAACAAAAAAGTACAACCGTAGCCTTTTCGATCGAAAAAATGAAAAATAAGCAAAAACTTGAATATTTCAAACAAACAAAAAATTCCATCATAAACAATAACTAAGTTGTTTAATTTTATTTAAATTTAGATCATTAAAAGTTAAAATTACGGCCAAAAAAATAAAAATTATCATTTAGGAAAATCGATATCGAAATAAAATTCGATATCGAATAAACGATTATGTTGATTTTTGCTTAAAATTTTAGTTAAAATTAATATTAAATGAATAAAATTAAATTTTGAACCATTAATTTATTAAAAAGAATCAAAATAAATAAGTTATTACTAAATATTCGTTTTTGAGATTCGGAAGGCTCTGAAGAAAATCCGAGATCGGTTGAAGAATAAAAGGTGTCATGGCGGATCTCATTTTTTCGAAAATTAATATTAAAAAAAAATTTAATATCTTTAAAAAAATTTTATTAGAAATTGATACGGAAACTAATATTATTTTGTCAGAAAAATGACGTTTTTACGTTTTTTATGAAGGAAAAAGGGCTTTTTTTTGTTTTTGGATCGAAATCAATGATTTTCATTTTCGGATTTTTTCTTTTAAAAACTTTCATATTCCGAAATTAATATATTTTTTATTAATAATTATAAAATGATAGGTTCAATACAATTTTGTTACTGAATGGGTAAAATTTAACTGGAACTTTCTCAAAAATTTGGTCAATAATTGGTAATTTTCTACCAAAATCTTTATTTTCTTCATCCTTAATCTCTTAATGAGCGACCCTGTATATTATGGTGAAAATTTGGTGATGATTGGACCGATAGCACGCGAATATGGCATTTTCACCAAAAAACATCAATAACTATGGATCTACTGAGAAGTTCGAAATTTCAATTTGATATTTTCAAGATATTTGTGTTAATTTATTATAGATCGGACCAAAATTACGGCCGTAATCATCGACAACTTTTCCGCGACGGACGGCCAAGCTTTTTCATGTCAAGATCAAAGGTTTTTAAGGTGATTTTTTTCCTTTTTTTGGCAATATCTCGGAAACCGTTAGTCGTAGGCGAAATAATTTTTAGTACAAAATTAAAGATAATTGAGTTTTCTATAATTTTGAGCTAATATGATTTTTTCTTAGGACCAAACGTTTCAAAGATACGAGGTCGCAAAAAAACGGGGGTTTCTATTTTGACCTCTAAAGGACATAAGACGTCATCTAATCAAAAAAGTGTACTTAATAAAAGTTGTAAGGAATTCAATTTCCATTTAAAATCAATCAGGGGATCTGCCCCTACACATTTCCGTAGATAAAAAAAAAACTTTTTCTTTTTTACCCCCAGGCTTAGATTGACAGGACTAAATATACAGATTACAGGGTCTTCTTGACCCCTTCCCAAAATCCCAAGTTCAGAGCTAAAAACAATAACTTTCTTTTTGAGAAAATTAATATTATGGGTTAGGTTAGAAGATTCAAGAAACTTCTAGAACATTCTTCGTATTTCCTTCGCAGCAGCAATGCCTCCAGTTCTGCAGCAAAGTGTGAAGTTCTGAGACTGCTGGAGCGACAGTGTCGAAGTCAGCTGCCACTCAGTGGACGGGATTCCATTGTTTCCCATGATCATCATCTGATGGTCAGCAACCTTTTCGTAACTTTTATGCTGCACCCTGAATTATTGCCGACCACTGAGAAAAGTGAGAATACCTAAATTTAAAAAAACCACAGTAGACTACAGTAGATTCGTAGTTCGATTACATTTTTCCATAGAAAACCTCAAAATCAAGGTTTTGAGAGACAATTGTCAAAAACCTCAAAATTCACATTTTGAAGTTATTTTTCGTCAAAATCGACATTTTACTAGACAATTTTTTTATCAAAAACCTAATAATCAAGGATTTGAAAGCCAAATTTTCGTCAAAAGCCAAAAATCAACGTTCATCATTAATATCATAAAGTATCACAATAGAAGTGGTTCCTTCTAAAATAGCACGTGAAAATGGGTGTTTTACCCGTTTTTGAATTTTGACCTTTTTCAGCGCTCTCTAACGGCCGTTTCCTGAGACCGAATTTCGCAAATCTTATATGGCTTTTATAGAAAATTTTATGAGCTTTCATTTTGTACTAAGTAGTAAAGTTGCTTAAATCAATAGTTTTTGAGATATAATCAAAAAACCTCAAAAAGTTCCAAAATTCTGACTTTTTTTTTTGCAGTTTTGATAATAGTCCAGTCAATATATACATTGAACATGAAAAAAATTGGGGACTTAACGACACTTTTACAGTTTGTTCGGGGCTATGGTGGGATGACTCTCTTAATTTTTCGAACTCGAGAAACCTGTGCTATCCTCAGGAGGGGCGAAAAACCAAGCTGATTTTCGGTTTTTTGCCTATAAGTCCTAAACTAAGCGTTTTATGACAAAACACACTCTATTCAATGTTGTAGGGCATACAATTTTCAACAATTTTTAACTTAATAAATTTTCCCGTAACCTTACTGCTTATCGAGATACGCCCTATTAAAGTTTGAGAATTTCAAAAAACAGATGGTTTAGGCCCTCTGACAGATGGTATTTTAAATACTAATTTTTGGGTCATATCTGACATAAGAAGACATAAAAATCATCGTCAGCCATTTGAAAGTGGTTGAGAAGGGGTGGGCGGGTGGCAGACGGCCAGTGTCAGGCTGACGGTGGTTTGATTTCCACTTTAGTAAGCTTTACGGGAGAACGCCAAGTCCCAGCAAGTCCGAATTAGTCTCATTTTAAAGGTAATTTAATTACTAAGGATGAATACTAACAGTCGAATTTCGCTATCTTTTATGGTTTCGAAATGGTCAACAAAAACATAAATTACTTTGTCAAGATCGCGAATTTCTCGTTTCACTAAATCGCTGACTGCTTCCAAACCACAAAAGATAGCGAAATTTGACTCTTGTTATCCGTCCTTAGCAATTAAATTACCTTTAAAATGAGACTAATCCGGACTTGCTAGAACTCATCGTTCTCCCGTAGCACCACTAAATGTATGACACAATGTGAAAATATTGGAAATTTTTCAAAGTTCAAAGCCTTACCACTTCCAAACCATAAACGATAGCGAAATTCGACTGTTAGTATTCGTCCTTAGTAATTAAATTACCTTTAAAATGAGACTGATCCAGACTTGCTGGGACTTGGCGTTCTCCCGTAAAGCTTACTAAAGTGGAAATCAAACCACCGTCAGCCTGACACTGGCCGTCTGCCACCCGCCCACCCCTTCTCAACCACTTTCAAATGGCTGACGATGATTTTTATGTCTTCTTATGTCAGATATGACCCAAAAATTAGTATTTAAAATACCATCTGTCAGAGGGCCTAAACCATCTGTTTTTTGAAATTCTCAAACTTTAATAGGGCGTATCTCGATAAGCAGTAAGGTTACGGGAAAATTTATTAAGTTAAAAATTGTTGAAAATTGTATGCCCTACAATATTGAATAGAGTGTGTTTTGTCATAAAACGCTTAGTTTAGGACTTATAGGCAAAAAACCGAAAATCAGCTTGGTTTTTCGCCCCTCCTGAGGGTAGCACAGGTTTCTCGAGTTCGAAAAATTAAGAGAGTCATCCCACCATAGCCCCGAACAAACTGTAAAAGTGTCGTTAAGTCCCCAATTTCTTCCAGCAGACTCCCTTTTTTTTGCTCTGGCGACTGGACTATAAGGTTTCGGGCAAAATTTTTGTTGGCAAACTTCAGATTCGTAATCAGCGACCCAAAAAACCTAAAATAAGTTTACGACGGTACTTAAATTTCCCGCTAAATGCCCTTTTTTGATCTAAGATGCCTGGGCTATAAATATTGTTCGACGACCTTGAAGGAAAAAGAGTGATGAGTGATTTAAACAGGTTGAACTATCAAAATAATAAGATAATTAGTGATTTTGAATACAACAAATATGTTCTTTCAATAGTTTCTTGAACTTCAAAATATTTGCACTATTTTTAATTGTTGATGGTAGGCTATTGTATGCTTTAATTCCTTAATAAAAGAGGCTGTTTTGGGAACTGGTGTGTTTTTTGTAGTAAAGGTGGAAGTTGGAGGCTTGTCTGGTTCCATGGGAGTGTATGTCTTTGTTTAAAGTTAGGTGTTTTATAAGGTACTCAGGGAGTAAGTTATTGGTTATTCTGTATATAAACGTCATTGTATCAAATAGAAATAGTTGTTCAATTTTTAGCCATCCTAATTTGTTAATCATGTAATCTATGTGTGTTCTGTAGTTGCAGTGTAGTATTAATCTCATTCCTCTATTTTGTAGTTGTTGAAAATGTGTGAGGTGTTCTTTGTTAGTGAGGTATAGTATTGTGGGGCAGTATCTAAAATGTGGCAGTATTAGTGTATTGTAAATTAACTGTTTCGTTTTTTTTGGAGAAACTATTTCCTATGCGGGTTAAATATCCTATTTTTTTTTTACTGATTTTTGAAGTTATATATGCAAAATGATCTTTGAAGTTCAATATTATGGTCAATTATGACTCCTAGATATTTATAGGTGGTCACCCACTCGACTTTCTCTCCCATTAGTATGTAGGGGTCGTGACGTCACTTGATTACTTGAAGTGACGTCACGACGAAACCTCCACCTTAAAGTTTTGATATCGAGTTTTGTCTATGCTTTTAGTTACACATGTTGAATGTTCATTTTTCCTCTGAATAAAGTTTCGAACTCAAGAAGTTTAATTTCCTAAAATATCGGACTCATCACCCGATCCCGATAAATGGTGACCCCAGCGAACGAACGAACGATGCCAGACGAAACTGAAATCGGGGAGAATCGTCCCGAGGACCCAGTTCGAAACATTGATAAGGTTAGCATAAAGATTCCTCCTTTCTGGATAGAAAAACCAGAAATTTGGTTTTATCAAGTAGAGGCTCAATTCAAAATTAACAAGATCACCAGCGAAGAAACCAGATTCAATTATCTAGTCGCACAGTTAGAGCCTAAATATGTTGAATACATATGGGACATCGTCCAAAGCGAAGACGGTCAGAAGTATACAACATCAAAAGAGCGACTCCTGAACATCTTCAAAGAGAGCGAGGCAGTCCGCCTCAAGCGGCTGCTAACTGGCCTGCAGCTCGGTGATACAAAGCCATCTCAGCTTTTGTGCAAGATGCGCCAGCTTGGAGGAAAGGACATATCGGACAAAGTGCTTCGCAGTTTATGGTTTGAAAAGCTGCCTGACTCGATCAAGAACGTCGTTATCGTGAGTGAAGAGTCCTTAGACAAAGTGGCACTAATGGCTGACAAAATTTCTGACCTATCTGCCACCCCAGCAGAAGTGAGTGGTGTTTCCTCACCACTGGAGGAAGTAATGGCGAAACTAAACTTACTGGAGAAGCAAGTCTCTTCAATCAAAAGATCTCGCAGCCTCTCCAGAGGGAACTCAAACCGACAAAGAAGCCACAGCCGAGGACAGAGGAGTAAATTCGACCCTCTCGGTAAATATTGCTTTTACCATTTTAAATATGGCGAGAAATGCCACCAAGAAAAATGTAAACAACCATGCCAATGGGATAAAAGATCGGAAAACTTTCCCAGACAGCAGAACTAGCGGCGTCTGCTGTCGGGGAGTTAAGCCGCAAGTCTCGATTATTTGTCACTGACCAAGACACAGGCTTGCGATTTTTGGTAGACAGTGGAGCGGAAGTTTCGATATTACCACATGATAAACCTATGGCGACTGGCTCAACAGATTTCATTTTATATGCAGCCAATGGCACTACAATACCTACTTTTGGTTCGAAAATACTGAATGTCAATTTAGGACTTCGTCGAGATTTCCGATGGCCTTTTATATTGGCAAAAGTGGATAGAGGAATTTTGGGAGCCGACTTCTTAAGTCATTTCGACCTATTGATCGACCTCAAAGAAAAATGCCTTCTCGACCGGACCACTAAACTCAAGGCATGTGGTTTCGTAGCTACAATTGGCCAGGAATATTTACTGAGCACCATAGCAGCAGATCATCAATTTGGTGAGCTCCTTAATTTATACCCAGACATCACAAAGCCAAGTTTTCTACCGAAGTCAGCGAACCATGGGGTTGAGCACCGAATTGTGACAAAAGGACAGCCGATTTATTCCCGACCACGACGATTGGACGCCAAGAAATTGAAAATTGCTCGAACTGAATTTGAATTCATGCTCAGTCATGGGATCATTCGACCATCTAAATCTCAATGGTCTAGTCCATTACATTTGGCACCAAAAAAGGATGGTACTTTACGACCTTGCGGAGACTTCCGCAGATTAAACGACCAGACTGTGCCCGATCGCTACCCATTACCCCGATTGGAGGACTTTGAACATATTTTGCCAGGTAAATCTATTTTTTCTAAAATAGATCTGTTTAAGGCATATTTTCAAATACCTATGGCAGAGGAAGACAAGCCAAAAACAGCTGTGACCACACCCTTTGGTCTGTATGAATTTAATGTGATGCCATTTGGTTTAAGGAATGCACCAGGCACCTTTCAACGTTTTATTAATGAAGTTTTTAGAAGCTTAGATTTTGTTTTTCCGTATCTCGATGACTGTCTGATCGCCTCAGCCTCGCATGAAGAGCACAAAGACCATCTTAAAATCGTTTTCCAGAGATTACACGACTACGGACTCTGCATTAATGTTGCCAAATCCGCACTAGGAGTAAAGGAAGTAGAATTTTTGGGATACCTTATCACTGAAAAGGGAACCCAGCCTCTACCAGATAAGGTAAAAGCTATTTTGGATTTTAAATTGCCTTCCACTATTCACAACTTGCGAACATTTTTGGGCATGATCAATTTTTATCGACGTTATCTACCCAAAGCCAGCGAAACACAGGCCTTACTCCATGAATTCTTAAAAGGTGCAACAAAACGCGACAACAAACCTGTTCCATGGACTCCTGAAGCGATCCAAGCGTTTGAAAAATGCAAACAAGACTTGGCTCAGACTGCCATGTTAACTTACCCGGATCAGAAGTATCCACTGGCACTTGTTACGGATGCCAGCGACTTTGCTGTTGGAAGCGTAGTACAGCAATGGATGGACCAGTCGTGGAAGCCAATCGCATTTTTTTCTAAAAAATTGAATGACACCCAACAACGATATAGTACGTATGATAGAGAACTGCTTGCCGTCTATTTGTCCATAAAACACTTCAAACATCTACTGGAAGGAAGAAGTTTCACCATTTTCACAGACCATCGTCCGCTACTGTTCGTCTTCAAACAGAAAGATGAGAAAGCTTCGCCGAGACAGCTGCGACAACTGCAATATATCTCAGAATTTTCTACGGACATACGCCACATCAGTGGCCGAGAGAACGTCGTTGCAGACACCCTTTCCAGGTTAGAGTCCATTAGCACCATTGATATGGACGAAATCGCAGGGAAACAATCTAACGACGATGAGCTTGCAGCGTTAAAACTGAACCCATCATTGAAAATGAAGACTCACAAGCTTCCGAGTGGTGTCGACTTGTGGTGTGACGTTTCGACTAATCGTATCAGGCCGTATATACCAAAACCATTCCGACGAGGTGTTTTCCAACACATTCATGGGTTGCAACACCCGGGCGTAAAATCTACGGTAAAACAAGTGTCGTCTCGATTTATTTGGCCGAATATGAACAGAGAGGTTCGGAACTGGGCAAAGTCGTGTCTCGCATGTCAAAAATCCAAAGTATCACGACACACGTCAAGCCCATATCAGAAATTTGAAACACCGGACGACCGCTTCAGCACCATTCATGTCGACCTGGTTGGACCTCTACCTCCCTCGAACGGATATACCTACCTGCTAACTGCGATTGACAGATTCACTAATTGGATGGAAGCAATACCTTTGATGGACATCACCGCGTCGACAGTTGCCAGAGCTCTTTATGATTCTTGGATCACACGTTATGGGATGCCGTCATCGATAACAACAGATCAAGGTAGACAATTCGAATCTAATCTTTTCAAACAATTAAGCTGTTTATGCGGAATAAAGCTTCATAGAACCTCTCCATACCACCCACAGAGTAATGGAAAAGTGGAGCGGTTACATCGCACGCTGAAATCAGCCATCAGAGCGCATAATACGGTAAAATGGTCAGAATCTCTTCCAACGATACTGCTAGGCTTACGTGCAGCATTGAACCCCGATACAGGCGTTTCCATAGCTCAAATGGTATATGGGAAAACCATTAAATTGCCGGGAGAGTTCCTGGGAGACCCTGCACCCGCTCAAGATCAGGATGATTTTGTCTCCGAACTTCAAAAAACCATGAGACTTTTGAAGCCGATTCCTGTAGAAAATAAGTCCAGGCAGCGAGTGTTCGTCCATAAGGACCTTTCGACATGCTCACATGTCTTCTTAAGGGTCGACAGAGTAAAAAAACCATTAGAGCCTAACTATGAAGGACCATTTCAAGTCATCAAACGAGAGGAGAAACACTTCACAATCCTTGTTAAAGGCAAACAATGCACAATCTCGGTGGATCGCCTAAAACCCGCTTACATCATCGATCCGGATACCACGACCTCCTCCTCCTACGCGACTCAACCTCCTGCAGCGCCGCCCCCGCCAACTTCGCCCTCCCCACCGACAACACCATTTACCACGAAGAGTGGTCGTCGCGTGCACATTCCGGCGAGATACCTCAAATAGAAGTGTTGTCGAATTCTGTATTGTATCGTTCTTTCTTGTATTTTTATATCGATAAATTTGATCTAAATTGTATCGTTTCACTGGTAGGGGAGTGGTGTAGGGGTCGTGACGTCACTTGATTACTTGAAGTGACGTCACGACGAAACCTCCACCTTAAAGTTTTGATATCGAGTTTTTGTCTATGCTTTTTAGTTACACATGTTGAATGTTCATTTTTCCTCATTAATAAAGTTTCGAGCTCAAGAAGTTTTATTTCCTAAAATATCGGACTCATCACACGATCCCGATAAGAGCCTTAAAACGTTGATTTTGAGGTTTTTCAAACCAAAATTAGCTCTTAAAACGTTGATTTTGAGTATTTTTGACGAAAAAAATTGTGTCTCTTAAAAGTTAATTTTAAAGCTTATGACGAAAAAAATGTCTCTTAAAACCTTGAATTTGAGGTTTTTGAGGAAAAATTTGGCTTTGTAAATTTTGATTTTAAGATTTTTGACGAAAATTTGGCTCTTAAAACCCTGATTTTGAAGTTTTTGATGAAAAATTCGCTCTTAAAATGTTCATATTGACGAGTTTTTTGACGAATAATTGGCTTTAATTTGTTAATTTTGCCATTTGATAATTTTTTGCTTTGTTAATTCTTTTATAAAATTGTCTTCATTAACGTTTTTTTTTTTTTTTTTTTTTTTTTTTTTGCGATCCACCAATCCCCCCCCCCCCCCCCGGATCCGCCCCTGACCAACACCAACAATCCCGATACCCTATTCACCCAAACTCATTATTAAATGAGTTTTAAATGAGTCATTAGACACTCATCCAATGCTCAATAAAAAGCCTCACTCCTATTGACACTCAATACCAAAGAATAAATTATAAACAGAAAGCAATAAATTGAGAGCATGGGATGTTCCGGAAATGATTTGTCAAAGCAACACAATTCAAGTTCCAGTTGTTAAAACTTGTAAGTCTTCAATTTGACCGTATTTGACCTTTAGACCATTTTCAAACTGTAATGATTCTAGAGTAAATATAATCAATTTGGGGGGGGGGGGAAACCACGATCAAACTGGTCTGAACCTGACAAAAACTATTTGGTAAAGCAAATAATGTGAGGGAGAAAAAAAAATTTTTTATTTAAGTATGTACCTAAATAAATTTAAAAAATTTTAAATTACTCATCTCGATAAAGACAAAAACGTATTAATTTACAAAATTGATTAGTGAATTTCGCAGCTAGTTTTTTCAGCATTAATTTCGTACTGTGCGAGACCATTTTACTGTACGGTCATGTCACTAGGACGCATAATTTACAAAATTGGAAGCATTTGCTCAGTTCTTGCCGTATCCCAAATGTGTGGAGCGGCCTTAAGAAAAAGAACCAAACCAAAGAAAAGCCAAATTTCTAGTTGCACAGCGTAATTATTAGAAAATGCAAGCCATATTTTCATCCATTATGTTGTCAATATCCATAATAATAATCATCACATCAATAATTAAAAAAAAGTATATTTTACGTTATAGGAAAAAATGTACAAGTACAAACATAATTTTGAGAGAAACACATTATAATTTATGAGTTATTTGAAATTGCTCCGCTTAATATGAGATCGATTGCAGCATGGACGTCTCCGCCAGCGACTTGAAGAGCTTGCAAATTGACGGCATCATCAGTCAAACCTAGTTCTCTCATTTGTCTCATCTGGTCAGACAAATTATCCGGATTCCTTGTAGTCTTTAATAATAAAATAGTAAAATGAAGAAAAGTTTAATGGTATACCTCTTGCCGCTCGGTAAGGGACGAATAAGGAGGAGGTGGAGTCGAAATAGCCGACATGGCTCTTTCAACAGCTTCATTAACCATATCCGGAGTAATCGCGCTACTGTCTCCACTACTTCCACTTCCGCTACCACCTTAAATAGAAAAAATCAAAATTTCAATTCCTTCAAATCAAATAAACCTGAATTCTGAGAAGCAGAAGCTATAGCGGCAGCAACCTGGGCAGACGTGATAGCAGAGAATGATTGTTGACGAGACATCCCTTGCTGAACGGAATCAGAAGACTAAATCAAATTTATAAACAAACTAAAAATTTGATAACAAAATTTACTTGAGATGACTCCATCTCATCGTCATCACTGAGCATATCCATAAAATGTGCCAGGCTGGCAGATGATCTCGGCAGTGGCAATCCTGATGAAGCTGTTTCTGCATGAACTGCAGCAGCAATATGATTAGCAGCTTCTGCCAAAGCTGGATGGTGTTCAACAATCCTTTAAAAAAATATTAAATATTAAAAAATTAAATAAATAAAAAATAAAATTAAAGAAATTTATTTTTTAATTTATAAATTAAATAAAGAAATTAAAATATTAAAATTAGAAGCAGGAGTGCCCCAAGGGTCGATACTTGGTCCCCTCTTTTTCTTAATATATATCAATGACATATTTGATGTTAAAATCCCAGGAAAAATCATTTCTTTTGCAGATGACACCACTATCACTATTTCTGGTAACAGCTGGGAAGAATGTTACACAAATGCAAACACTAGCCTCAACAAGATCAATCATCACCTTAATCAAAATTACCTATATCTAAATCACAAAAAGACTAAGTATATGACATTTGAAATCCATAATACAAACAAACCTCCTTCTGAAACTTCTAACATCTATCTTCAAACCGATAAATGCGACACAGAGTCCAGCTGCTCAAACTGTATCAGAATAGAAAAAACCTCACACTACAAATACCTTGGAATCTATTTTGATCAAAACTTTAACTTCAAAACTCACTTAAATTATCTGACAAGAAAGATTCAAAGTTATGTCTATCTCTTCTCAATATTAAAAAAAATAATGAGCTTTAATGAATCAAAAAAATTTTACTTTGGTCTAATTCAATCTATTCTATCATATGGGATAATTATTTGGGGAAATACATACAAATCCAACCTAAAATCACTAAGCAATATTCAAAAAGCCATTATTAAGAACTTGCTACATAAACCCATAAGCTATCCAACACATCTCACCTTTGCAGAAAGCAGTCTCTTAACAATACAAAAATTGTACATCCTAAAATCACTTCTTTTTATAAAAAAATTCCCTTCACTATTCCCCCAAAACCCTGGTAAATCGTCTGTAAGAAAAAAAAACTTTTTTCACATCCCTCATACCTCAAAAGTGGCTTCACAATCCCATATTTCTTTTATAGCCCCCAGAACTTTCAACCATCTATCAAACCACATTCAACTAAACCTATACCTACCTCTAAACACATACAAAACTAAAATAACTGCATGGCTAAATAGCCTTTCTGAAGAGGAAGTAAATTCATTTACAAAAAATTTTTTCACCCATTAAGTCTGCTCCAAGTTCTCCAAAACAGTATTGTAAATTTGTAATATGTAAATTTGTAAATCTCTAAAAAAATGTAAATTTTGTAAAATTTGTTAAAAAAAAAAAATATATATATATAGCATATTTTGTAACCTAGCATATTATCATCCTAGCATAAGGTGTGTAATAAAGTGTAAATTCTTGTAATAACAAACAAAAAACCTTTTTGTAATTTTATCAATTTATTTTTAACAGTAATGCCCACACACAAGCATTTTTGCTTATTGTGGGATTTTTTCGTATGCTTTTGATGTTTTAAATAATTTTGTACAAATTGTATCAAATTGAGAAAAAATAAACAATAAAAAAAAAAAAAAAAAAAAAAAAAAAAAAAAAAAAAGGAAAGTCAAAATATGTAATTCGATTACCTCCTAACTGTTTCAATATCACCCATTCTGACCAACAATTCAGGATCTTGGATCATCGAAATGGCTACCGGATCTTGACTTAAGCCTGGTGTTATCATTATTATGTTTTCTAAAACATCAGGCCTGCTTAGTTTTTGAAGCGCAGTCCTACAAGATGAACTCAAAGTAAAAGTCTTAAATGCCATAACAAGGGCCTGGATGTCACTCTCGCTCATCGTCTGCGTCGCCACAGGTGTAGCTAAAATGTATATTATAAATCCAATGGTTATTTAGTAACTGCAAACCTTTAGCTTTTTTCTTGAGAACATGGACCATGACGCCAGGTTTCACGCCGCAGGACGTTAACGTCAATTCATCATCGAGAATGTTGCCGCAATAAGCCAAATCTGATTCAAAACATTAAAGCAAGTTAAAACTTGACATTCTACATACCGAAAGTGTCTTTAGCGAAATTTGTTTGTTTAGAAACTTCAGTTTTCAACGTTTCCACTTTTGTTTCAAAATCGACGTTTTCCAGTTTGATCTTTTTCAAAGAATAGAGAGAAATCACTCCAAAAGCAAAGACATTTTAAGAATTTGGGTTGGTTGATTTTTGTTAGTTGTTACTTTGTTTGATGAGTGATGACGAAGGAGAATGTTATCAATTCCTTATCAATCCCAAATGTAAATCGTCAAATAAGTGCTGAGCTCTAGTAGCGTTTTTTGGATAGCAACAATCGAGAGGGAGATAGATTATTCGACTGACAGAAAGCGCTTTAATCGCTTTAGTTGCCCACTCAGAGGTACCAACATGCAACTGAGTAGGGTCCAGCGATGGTGGCGGTGCCTGGTGAGCGGGTCCATCGGAGGTCCCCCTGGAGGCTGAAGGTCTTGGTGTGTTTAGTCTATGGTTGTAACCACCTAAGAGGTAACTATTGTTTGGAATTTTGATTTTTGATTCAGTTACATCTTGCTCGATCGGTATGGATCGTTGGTGCAGTACTTGCGGTAAAACTTTCGCCCGTAAATCCACTTGCGACCAACACCGGAAGTTCGTGCACGGCAAAGATTGTTACACCTGCGCTCTTTGTTTTGCCGACTACACCCGTGAAGATTCGTTAAAACGTCACTTCCGCTCTAGTCACTCTTCTGTCCGTCTAAGCTGCGACGAGTGCCCGAAGACGTTCGCTGACCGCGGTGGTCTCGCCCGCCACAAAAAACACGTGCACAAGAACAACTTCTACGACTGCCACTATTGCTACAGCCGCTTCTCTCGTCGTGAACTCCTCAAGTCACACATCCACAAAGACTCCTCCCCTCTTAAAAAGAAATGCCCCATCTGCGGCTTCCTCGCCTCCAAATGTAAAATCATTAGACACTTCATGGACGTCCACAATATCAGAGTTGAGCGTCAAATTTTAAATTTTAAAACCGAAAATGACTTTTTAAACTGGAAAGAAAATCTCGAAAAAGACGAAATTTGCAGCTATGTTCTCAAATTTAGCCTCCGTAAAGACAAATTTCGTTTGATCTATGTTTGCCACCGAGATGGTTTTTATCGACCTGAAGGCTCCGGTAAAAGAAACATAAAGCTGATAGGGTCTAATAAAATCAACGGTCATTGCCCTTCTCGTATTGTAGTAGATAAAATAAAAGCTTCGTATCGCGTGGAATATTTTAAAACCCACGTCGGACATCAAAAAGAACTTCAAAGATTAAAATTGAAGCCAAAAGATCGTGAAAATGTTGCTGTGAAGCTTTCATTGGAAATCCCTTTCGAAAAGATACTCAGCGAAGTCAAAGACAAGGGAGACGAACGAGTCCGTTTACTTACCAAAAAAGACCTCTATAATATTCAATCTTCCTTCAAAATCAAACACAACAAGCAGAAACGAATAGAAGAAAAGCCGACCAAAAGTATCGTCGAGTTCTACGAAGAAATGCCCCAGCAGCTAATATTCGATTCGTCATACCAAGAGAACGAAATCTTGGTTGTTGATTCGACCCGACAGGATCTCGCAGAACGCAAAAACGAGTTGCTTCATACGCTTTCCAATTTGGCCGACGTCATCCAAGAAACGGACAACGAGAAGGTTTTGGATTTATTCAAAAATTACCTGACGCCTCTACAAGCGGAAGTGCAGGCTGAAGTCATGTCATCCGGCATACCACCAATCGTAGAATACATCATTATGCCAGAAGAAATAGTCAATAAAAATTTTGTTCAATAAAGTAAAACTTACTTTCCTCACCAAATGTTGTTATAGACTACCTAGGCATTTGTCAATGATCACAGGAAATTTTGGCTAAAATTTTGATTTCTACCAGGTTAATATACGTTTCAGGGTTATAAGCCTGAAAATCGTTCATTTTTCTGGACCAAAATCGTTGACTTCTGCAGATAGGTCAGTCTTAAATTGCATTCTGTAGTTCCTCAGTCCTCTGCAATTCTCACAAGAGGTGATCCAAGGGGGCTCCGGAAGTACGAAATGTGAGAATGTTTGTGTTGCATAAACTTGGTTCAATTTTGATCAATCGATAACCTTAAAAAGCTGCTGGAAACTGTTAATGATATACCCAACCCACATAATATGCCAGAATCCGCGTTTCCAAAATGGATCAATCCTTGACTTATTTTGGCGATAGTCGATCTCTGGAGCCGTCCGGAGTCCAATTATCGCAACGAGGGTATCGGTAAAGAGCACACATATCCTTATCGAACATGACAAGACAAAAATAAATTGCATATAACGTATTTTGAAACGAAGGCCGTTTTATTTTATTAGCTTAAGATAATTAGGATTCCTCCTTCTGGAATCTGGAGGGGTTGGCCTTGATGGATTTTGAAACCATCGTTTTTGAAAAATCACTGTGGTAAAAATAGTTAAGTGATAGATAGTGTCAGATATGGCTCTGTTCGTGACTCTTCTATGTCTTTTGATCGCACTGGTCTGGTTCTTTCTTAAGCGTCGTTTTTCTTTTTGGCGTCGCCACGGTGTCGAGGAGTGGTCAGCGACTTCAATCTTCGGAAACTTCAGTCCGGTTTTTTCATCTACAGGAAAAAACGAAGCAGATATTGGTGATGAATGTTATAAACGAATACGCGGTAAATTTGGTGGTTATTATTTCTTCTGGAAGCCAATTTTACTAGTCAAAGATCCTGAACTTATAAAAAACGTTTTAATTAAGGATTTCGACCATTTTTCTGAACGTACACGAATTTCGAATTTCCACGATACGGATGAAATCATGACGTCGCTCTTTTTTGGGGAAACTGCCAGATGGAAGCCTATGAGGATGGCGTTTTCTCATCTTTTCACGCCCAGGAGGCTCAAAAGCATGACCGACAAGATGACAAATGTCATTAAAAGTTCGACGTCTAAGTTTTTGGAAATGGCGAAAAATGATGAAGATGTTGATGCAGAGACCGTTCTCAGCGGCATATTTATGGACGTGATAACTTTGAGTTTTATCGGCATCAGTCTCAAAGACCAAGAGATATTCCACCTCGTCTCAAAATACACAAACTTTCCAACGTTCCTCGATTCGTTAAAAACTCTCCTGTACACCCTACACCCTCAAATTCACGATTTCTTTCGGATGACATCGGTAAACAAAAAAATTCATGAAGTTTTTACGGAACTGGTGAAAGACGTTTTGGAAGAAAGAAAAAAATCTAATTATGAAGGAGACGACTTCTTTGAGTTCCTCATAAAATGCAAAAATGGCGAAAATAAATATGTCGATGGTAGGTGTTTTTTTTTTCTTCTGCAAAATTTTAATCTTCTTTTCAGAAATTTCAGATGCGGAAATCGCTTCTCATGTTTTCACATTTTTCTTCGCCGGCCACGACACGACTGCATCGACGGCTTCTTTTATTTTATACGAGCTTGCTAAAAATCCAAAAATTCAAACTCGTCTCCGTGATGACATTCAAGCCGCTGTCAATAAAAACAACGGATTGTCCTTCGATGCTGTCAAGGACGTCACGTACTTGCAGTGGATTATTCAAGGTATGTATGCATATGTAGGTTGCCCCCTAGAATCCTCTTTTTTCGTTTTTTAGAGGCCACAAGGATGTACCCAGTATTAGGAGTTCTAAAAAGGACCTGCACGAAACCTTACAAATTTGGCGATTTTGAAGTGCCATTGGGGACCGAAATCATAATACCAAACAGAGCACTTCATTACGACCCAGAATACTTCGAAAACCCGAACGTCTTCAACCCTGAAAGATTCGCCGATGGAAATCGCCCTGAAGTATTCATGCCATTCGGACAAGGGCCACATATTTGCATTGGTAAGTTAAAAGTTTTAATTGTAATTGTTTGCAGTTTGGTTATTTTTCTATTTCAGGAATGAAGTTTGCTCAAATATCTCTGACGCTTATGATTTCATCGATAATTCTTCAATACAATTTGAAACCGAGTAAAAAAAATATGGAGCCTTTTAAATACATGCTGACCAGCGTTATAACGAACAAACCTCTTGGTGGTACTTGGGTCAAAATGGAGTTACGAAATAAAGATTAAAATTCATTAATTACAACTATGAATTTTTTAGCGGATTTCCGGAGGAAAGCAGGCTATTTTTAATTATAAAAGTTTCCAACTTTTTATAGTGTTTATTTTCCCTATCCTTTACTCCTGAACTCGCCACAAAATCTCAGACATTTGAAACCTCAAAAAGTCCATTCGTGCGATTTCTGCAAATTAGTTCAAAAAACTTGTCATTTAGCTTTTTAGATGACAAAATGAAAAATCTTCTCGTCAAATAAAAGGAAGTAGATCAATTTCTTCTCAATGCATAATTGTTACTTTCGTGATGCATGATGGGTACCTACTAACCGGGTCTACCTAATTTACTGACCAGAGAAAAAACGTACTACCGGACAAACTACTGATGCGACCGAGCTGAAATTTGGCAGGGATGCATATTTTGATTGGTAGCACCGATTCTCGAAAGAAATGTCAAATCGGACTACCGGGGGCGGAGATAGTCGGAGGTAGTCCGATTTGACATTTCCTTCGAGGATCGGTGCTACCAATCAAAATATGCATCTCTGCCAAATTTCAGCTCGGTCGCATCAGTAGTTTGTCCGGTAGTACGTTTTTTCTGCCCCCCGGTGGTGATCATTTTTCGAGATCTCGCCCCGGTAGTCCGATTTGATAATTTCCTTCGAGGATCGGTGCTACCAATCAAAATATGCATCCCTGCCAAATTTCAGCTCGTTCGCATCAGTAGTTTGTACGGTAGTACGTTTTTTCTCTGGTCAGTAAATTAGAAACGTCCCTACTAACCCAATGTTATGATAAGTATTAAGCCATGAATGATGTGAGCCATCGAGATGCATGATGGCAGTCATTGAGATGCATTATGGGAGTCAATGAGTACATGATGATTGACAATAGAAAGATAGTATCCATTGAGATTAGATGAGATGCGTGATGAGAACCATGGGAATTCATAATTACGAATGAATATGGAAATTTAATTGAATCATCGACAAAATCTTTTGTTGTATGTTTTGTCGATGCTTTTTTTACAAGTTGTTGATGATTTTCATCGATTGAGTTGAGGAATCATGCTGAGAGGGAAATTTATTCAGGTCATAAGTCTCTACAGTTACTTAACTTGTCTTTTAACTGATAAGTGATAACACTACAGGACTACATTTTATCAACAACTCTGTGATCAACAATCAACACCCAACAGAGAGTACAGACCAAAGTCAACAGCCATCAGTTCTCAGTCAAATATATTGTTCTGTCTATTAAACCTGTTGAATTGTGCTGTAAGATTGAATACCTTGTAACCTTGATCAGAATAGCTATCCAAATCATCTTTGATATTTGTAACTTGATCAACATTAATTGCACATTTGGGCAAAGAATGGCGAAAAAACCCAGAAAAGAATTATCACTTGTATGCTCATGGAGCAACTGCTCGAGCGTTTTTTCAGACGACAACGCCTTCTACGATCACGTCTCTGCTCACTTGCCAGATCTCCAAGTCCAAACCCACAATGAAGAACGTAAACCACTCATTGTAATTTGTTGCATGATAATTAATACTTTCATGGTGTAGTCAGTTTTGAATAATCTGGACAGTTCATTCTTGAGTTGAGAAGAAATTTTATCTGTTGTAGAGATTTATGTGTGTAGTTGGAAACCATGTTTTTTCTCAACAAAAGATTCAGATCAGGTCACTCGTCATGTCAAATTTCATGGATACCACACATCTTAAAAGCCAAAGGATTAGCATTTATGGAAGAAAAAAAATTGCCTGTAAGTCACAACTCGTTAAAAACGTCCTTTTGATTGATTTTCTTCAGGTTTGCACATTCACTGAGGAAGAAACGTTCTCTTTGCTTCCGCAGCAAATCGAATCCATCATCTGCTTTTGGAATTCGTGCCACGAGACATTTCCAGGCATCAAAGAAATCATAGATCATGTAGCTTACATTCATGTTGGATCTCTCAATCCAGGCTCAAAATATTCATGCCAATGGAAAGGTAAAACAGTTAATATTTGGTCAATTTATGCTCTTTTCAGACTGTAAAGTTTCTGCGGGGAAAAAATGCAAACTTCTAGATCATGTCAAGACACATACTGGTGCGAAAAAGGTCGCCTGCCCACAATGCGGAGGCTGTTTTGCGA
>JAGWEN010001325.1:0-31433 GCA_018703685.1 Orius laevigatus | reverse complement strand
TCCTTTTGTTTTCGACGTCCGTCATGTTTCTGGATATTATTGAGATGTATTTGAATTATGTGAATTACAGCTACCATGTTTTGAATGGAAATACAAAAATTGACGAACGTAAACGAAGGATTGCTGATTTCAACATGAACCCCGATTCGTTCATTTTTCTCATTTCTACCCGTGCTGGTGGCCTTGGAATCAATTTATGTGCTGCAGACACCGTCATCATTGTCAACAGCGATTGGGTACGTAAATCGTTTTCTTGTTAATGGGCGGACTGGGACCTTAGGGTGTGGGTGGGTTTTCAGTTAAAGGGGCGCCCGGTTGGGCGGATCCAGGAATTTGTCCGCGGAGGCCGGACTACTATAAATCAAAGCCTCTAAAAAAAAGTTTGAAACTTAATCTCTAAAAGGCTCTTAAAACGGTGATTTTGAAGTTTTTGACGAAAAATCTCTTAAAACGTTGATTTTGAGGTTTTTGATGAAAGATTGGTACTTAAATAATGTAAAGTTTAAAGGTTTTTGACGAAAGAGAGCCTTAAAACGTTGATTTTGAGGTTTTTCAAACGAAAATTAGCTCTTAAAGGTAATTTTAAAGCTTCCGACGAAAAAATGTCTCTTAAAACCTTAAGGAAAAATTTGGCTTTTTAAATTTAAATTTTAAGATTTTTGACGAAACTTGGCTCTTAAAACCCCGATTTTGGAGTTTTTGATGAAAAATTGTCTCTTAAAACGTTGATTTTGAGGTTTTTGATGAAAGATTGGTACTCAAATAATGTAAATTTTAAGGTTTTTGACGATAGAGAGCCTTTAAACATTGATTTTGAGGATTTTTGACGAAAAATAATTGTCTCTTAAAAGTTAATTTCAAAGCTTATGACGAAAAAATGTCTCTTAAAACCTTAAATTTGAGGTTTTTGAGGAAAAATTTGGCTTTGTAAATTTTGAGGTTTTTGAAAATTGACAATTTAAAGTTGATTTTGAGGTCAAAAACGAAAATTAGGCATTATAAATGTTGATTTTTTTTTTTGACTAAAATTAGGTTTTAAAAATGTTGGTTTTTGACGAAAATTTTTATTTTTAAATGTTGATTTTGAGGTTTTTGTACGAAAATTAGGCTTAATAAATGTTGATTTCGAGGTTTTTTTTTTTTAACCAAAATTGGGCTTTACAAATGTTGATTTTGAGGTTTTTTGACAAAAGTTAGGCTTTAAAAATGTTGATTTTGAGGTTTTTGACGAAAATTTGGCTTGTTGATGTCGAGGTTTTTTGACCAAAATTAGGCTTTTAAAATGTTGAGTTTGAGGTTTTTTGTCGAAAATTAGGCTTTAAAAATGTTGATTTTGAGGTTTTTTTTAACCAAAATTGGGCTTTACAAATGTTGATTTTGAGGTTTTTTACTAATATTTGGCTTTATAAATGTTGATTTCGAGGTTTTTTGACCAAAATTAGGCTTTTTAAATGTTGATTTTGAATTTTTGGTTTTTAGAATCCGCAAGTGGATTTACAAGCTCAAGATCGGTGCCACAGAATCGGACAAACGAGGCCGGTCGTCGTTTACCGTTTGAGAGTCTCCGGGACCGTCGATGAGGGCATTTTCCAACGAGCTCTTGCCAAGAGGAAACTTGAGAAAGTCATCATTCAAAAAGGTTCGTCCGTATAAAACACCGGATTCTTAAATATTTGTTTTCTTTTAGGCAATTTCGGAACCAAAGAGGAAAAAAATAACCTCTCATTTGATGAGCTTAAAGCTATTTTGGAAGAAAAGATCGCGGCCAATGAGATGCTCATCGGTAACAAAGGTTTGTTCCATTTAAAATCTATCAAAATCCTCATTCACAATTTGTTTGAAATAAGTAAATTTTTTCGTTTTTTTCCTATTATCTCGAAAACCATAGGTCGTAGGCGAAAAGATTTTTAGTACAAAATTAAAGATAATTAAATTTCCTATAATTTTGAGCTGATACGATTTTTTGTAGGACCAAACGTATCGGAGCTACGAGGTTGCAAAAAAACCATGGCTTTCTATTTTGACCTCTGAAGGACAGAAGACGTCATCTAATCAAAAAAGTGTACTTAATAAAAGTTGTAGAGAATTTAATTACCTTTAAGAACCAACCCTCAAAAAAAAAAAATTAACGGTCAAAAATCGAGGGTGGGGGTAAATTTCAAAACAAATTTCATTCAAAAATTAAAATAAACCCCTACCTGTTGGTCGTTAATTGATTCTCGATAGTTGATTTTAAATGGAAATTGAATTCTCTACAACGTTTACTTAGCATGCTTTTTTGATTAGAAAACGCCTTCCTTGCTTTTTTCCAACTTTTCTAAAATCTTACTTTTTTTATAGCAAAAACTCGAAAATCCCGTTTTTTTTTGTCACCTCGTAGCTCAGAAACCTTTGGTCCTACAAAAAATCTTAGTAAATCAAATCTGTAGAAACTTTTATAAGCTTTAATTTTGTTTTTATAAATTTTTTTGAAATTTCAATTTTTGAATGAAATTTGTTTTGAAATTTACCCCCACCCCTGCCTATTTATCGTTAATTGCTTTTTGAGAGTTGTTTTCATGAGGTAATTAAATTCTCTACAACTTTTATTAAGTTCACTTTTTTGATTAGATGACGTCTTCTGTCCTTTAGAGGTCAAAATAGAAAACCCCGGTTTTTTGCGACCTCGTAGCTCAGAAACGTTTGGTCCTACGAGAAAATCATATTAGCTAAAAATTATAGCAAATTTAATTATCTTTAATTTTGTACTAAAAATCTTTTCGCCTACGACCTACGGTTTTCGAGATATTGGTGAAAAAACGAAAAAAATCACCTTTAAAGCGCACTGGTTTTGGTTATGGACTTTTTTGTTTTGGTTAATCATGGGACCAACCCACATTTCCGAGAAACAAAATACCTTATTTTTTTCTTTTATTTGGCCTTTTCGGGCTTAGTTTGACTGGACTATTTTAGCTTATTTCATAATTTATTTTAAATTCTAGATTTTTCCGAAGAAAAGTGGAGCAAACTATTGGATAGATCTGACCTCTCCACCATCGACCAAGAAAAAGAGGTAATTTTTATATTTTAGCCATTGACGGATTTTTTATTTGTTTTCCAGGGCTACGTTGTCGTTTAAGGAGCCAAGAAAGAAGACTACATTTACCTGAAAATTGTGATATTTCTTATTTTGTATTAAAAGAAGTTTAAAACTTTACCATTTCCTAGTTTTCAGTATTCAAGTCAATTTTGTTTGTTTATGTTCATTTATGTTCAACTCATCTCAAATCACATTTTAAGAGACTGAGTAGTTTGTAGAGATAATCTGTAAAGATAATCTAAATGTTTTTTAATTAAGCTTTTTTTTTTTTTTGTTTTTTCGATTTTGCTTTCATTTTATACTTTTTTTTTTACTGTAGTGCCACAATTCTAGTGACAAAATATTTTGATATTTTTATAGCATTCAGAAAATTAGGCTGTCTCAAATCATTAAGAGACTTTGATTGCTTATTTTTTAAATTCTGAATTTGAAAAAATATACTTACTGAAAACGTGTTTTTGTTAAAACCTGATTGTATTTTCATTTTGAGGGAAATTCTACCTCATACGACCTCTCCGGCGGAACCTCCCTCAGCCTGGCCAGTAGTGTAAAAAACAGAAGTGCTGGTATGGAGGAGGCAGGGGCGGACTGGGACCTTATAGTGTGGGTGGGTTTTCAGTTAAAGGGGGGGGGGTGCAGAAAATTGGCTCTTAGAAAAATATATTCAGCAAAAACAGAGGTTCCCAAACTTTTTCACAGTGCGCCCCCCTTTTAAACAAATTAAAACCTTTGCCCCCCTAAAGGTTTGAATGTTAACTTTGAGGTTTTTGAATGAAATTTGGGTTTTAAAATGTTGATTCTGAGGTTTTTTATAAAAGAAATTGCACTTAAAACGTTGATTTTGAGATTTTTTTACAAAAAAAAAAAAAAATATTTTTCTTATAACCATGATTTGGAGGTTTTTGACAAAAAATTGCCAATTTAAAGTTGATTCTGAGTTTTTTTGACGAAAATTAGGTTTTAATTGTGGTAATCGATACCGATTTTCACAAGGGGGAACACATTGGGCCCAAGGCGGGGGCTCTCGCCATATTGCCTAGGCGCCTGGGAAATGGGCTAACTCGTAATGAGTAGCCAGAACAAACCAGGGGCTGAGTTAGAGGAACAAAATTCCTTCCCAGCCTGGGAATCGAACCCAGGACCCCCCTGATGCAGAGGATTAAGAATGTAAACATTATAAGTCTAACACCTTATCCACTACACCACGGAGGTCCCCAAAAATTAGGTATTTATAAATGTTGATTTTGAGGTTTTTGACGAAAATTTGTCTTATTAAATGTTGATTTTAAGGTTTTGGTACGAAAATTGGGCTTCATAAATGTTGATTTCGAGGGTTTTTTAAACCAAAATTGGGCTATACAAATGTTGATTTTGAGGTTTTTCACAAAAATTTAGCTTTATAAATGTTGATTTTGAAGTTTTTTTGACGAAAATTTGGCTTGTTGATTTCGTGGTTTTTTCACCAAAATTAGGCTTTTTAAATGTCGATTTTGAGGTTTTTGAACGAAAATTTGGCTTTACAAATGTTGATTTTGAGGTTTTTTGACGAAAATTTGGCTTTTAAATGTTGATTTTGAGGTTTTTTTGACGAAAATTTGGCTTGTTGATTTCGTGGTTTTTTCACCAAAATTAGGCTTTTTAAATGTCGATTTTGAGGTTTTTGGACGAAAATTTGGCTTTACAAATGTTGATTTTGAGGTTTTTGGACGAAAATTTGGCTTTACAAATGTTGATTTTGAGGTTTTTTTGACGAAAATTTGGCTTGTTGATTTCGTGGTTTTTTCACCAAAATTAGGCTTTTTAAATGTTGATTTTGAGGTTTTTTGACCAAAATTAGGCTTCATAAATGTTGATTTCGAGGTTTTTTGACCAAAATTAAGCTTTAAAAATGTTAATTTTGAGGTTTTTGACGAAAATTTGGCTTTTTAAATGTTGATTTTGAGGTTTTTGGACGAAAATTAGGCTTTACAAATGTTGATTTTGAAGTTTTTCATGAATTTTTGGGGATATTTGCAAAAAAAAAAAAAAAAAATCTGACCCGGGGGGGGGCCTCTATGTAATCTTGGGGTGGCGCGGGTGGGTTCTGTCCACCCCCCCCCCCGGGCCAGTCCGCCCCTGGGAGGAGGAACCCCATAACTCAAACTTTCTCAAAAAATCGGGATTCGATTGTAACACAATAACTTAATTTGAAAAAGTTAAAAAAAGAATAAAATATATTTAATTATAAAATTAACAAACGAGCATTTTTGGACAAGGTTTGATTCGAATTTTCAATCGTAATTGGAATAATCGACGTCTTCTTCTTCGTAGCCATGTTTCTTTCTGAAAGAGCCGTCCGGATCGTATTTCTTGGTCAGCTCGTCCCAATAAGGCCTTTTAAACTGAAGTATGTACGCCAACACTTTACCGGCCATTTTCTTCTGCTTTTCCGTACATTTGGCACAGTCAGTCTTCAGGACGTCCGGTAAAAGCTCTAGAAAACAAAAAAAAAGTTTCACTTAATAATATTCATTAAGTTGAGGGGCGGATCCAGGGGGTGGATCCCCCCCCCGTGGCCCCCCCACAAAAGAGAGAGAGAGAGGGAAGGAAAAGAAAGAAAGAACACAAAATCCCCAAAATTCACGTTAATGAAGACAATTTTATAAAAGAATTAACCAAGCAAAAAATTAACAAAAGGCAACATTAACAAATTAAAACCAAATTATTCGTCAAAAAAACTCGTCAATATGAACATTTAAAGGGCGACTTTTTCATCAAAAACTTCAAAATCAGGGTTTTAAGAGCCAAATTTTCGTCAAAAACATTTAAAATCAACAAAGCCAAATTTTTCCTCAAAAACCTCAAATTCAAGGTTTTAAGAGACATTTTTTCGTCATAAGCTTTAAAATTAACTTTTAAGAGACAATAATCATTTTTCGGCAAAAACCTCAAACTTAACGTTTTAAGAGATAATTTTCGTTAAAAACTTCATAATCAACGTTTTGGGAGACAGTTTTTCGTCAAAAACCTGAAAATCAACGTTTTAAGGTTCTCTTTCGTCAAAAACCTTAAAATTTACATTATTTGAGTACCAATCTTTCATAAATAACCTCAAAATCAACGTTTTAAGAGATAATCATTTTTCGGCAAAAACCTCAAACTTAACGTTTTAAGAGATAATTTTCGTTAAAAACTTCATAATCAACGTTTTAAGAGACCATTTTTCGTTAAAAACTTCAAAATTACCGTTTCAAGAGCCTTTTAGAGAATAAGTTTAAAACTTTTTTTTTAGAGGCTTTGATTTTTAGTGGTCCCCCCCCCGGAAAAATTCCTGGATCCGCCTCTGATTAAGTTTTTTTTTTCAAGTTCAATAATATTTGCTCGTTTAAAATACCTCTTAACTATTGCAACATTTTGGCTCGAAATAAATGGATTTTTATATGATTAATTCTATCGTAAAGGTAAAAAGTGTGAAAATAAGTACCAAAATTTTCCTCTTATGCAGTTCTAATTAAAATAGAAAGATAACTAATTTAGATAAGAATTTAATAAAATGAAATGATAGTTCTCTATTATAGAAATTAAGAGACCCTGAATATTAACAAGAATCTGGACCTGCTCAAATCTCATTAGAAAAACCTGATTCTTGTTTTTCAAAGTCGTCCCCTTGGAATTTTATAGAAAAATAAATTCGATCGAATAGGTATTTTATAGGTATCTTTTAAAATGGTTAAAAAAATTATAAAAATGTGTTTTTACTGTTGCGGTTCCCCATTTCTCAGGGGGAGTGAGGCAAGGGTAGTGGAAGTTAAACTTCGGCTGAGAGAGTGCACGTAAATGAGTAAAATGGGATCAAAATCTACCTAAAAGCCCATTTTTAGACAAGGTTCTTGTCTAGAAAATCTAGCTCAAAATGGTCCTCTAGAGATGTCCGTGATTCTAAGATGGAACTAGGCGCTTCTGTAGCACCCAAGGCCGAATTTGATTGATTTTGAATATTTTACTAAGATATATGACGAAATCGACTAAGAATCGATAAAGTCAACATCCTTGTTTTGATGAATACCTTCATTAAGGTTAGTTATGACTGATGAACTGGCCATAGTTAAAAAAATAATTTTAAAAAATTCCTCAATAATCGTTTGACAAAGTTAAAAACCTGTTTTTTCTTAAGATTTTTTTTTTCTCTCACAAAGGAAACAAAAATTTTGATTTTTTTGGCTTTGATACGGAAGTTAAGCCATTTTACTACATAGGAAGGTCCATTAAACAAGGTTGAAGGAAAAAAAAAATTCAAAATATATCCGGATTCTCTTTTCTTTCTTTGGGTCAAGTGAAGGGTCCAAAAAACATAGGCGAACTCTTGGAAGATTTCCACAACAAAAGATTTCCCCGCCTTTTTTGGTGTTAAGGTTAGGATTTCTATATTGTCGAAAAAAGTCCACAATCTGTCTGAAAATGGCCTTTTCTTCTCAAAAAGGTTCGAAATGACTGAAAAGAGCGTTTTCTTGTCAAAAAGGATGAAAATCTGGCTGAAAAGGGTCTTTTCTTGTCCAAAAGGGTAAAAATTTATCTAACAAGTGTCTTTTTTTGTTGTCAGAAATGGTCAAAATCTGGCTGAAAAGGATCTTTTTCTTGTCGAAAAAGGGACAAGGGGTCTTTCTAGTCCAAAAAAGTTCACATTTTAATGGTCATTTCTTGGCACAAATCATCCAGAGGCGGATCCAGGAATTTTTCCGCACTAAAAATCAAAGCCCCCCCCTCCCCCTCTAAAAAAAAAAAGTTTTTAACTTAGGTATTCTCTAAAAGGCTCTTGAAACGGTAATTTTGAAGTTTTTGACGAAAAATTGTCTCTTAAAACGTTGATTTTGAAGTTTTTAACGAAAATTATCTCTTAAAACGTTAAGTTTGAGGTTTTTGCCGAAAAATAATTATCTCTTAAAACGTTGATTTTGAGGTTATTGATGAAAGATTGGTATGTACTCAAATAATGTTAATTTTAAGGTTTTTGACGAAAGAGAACCTTAAAACGTTGATTTTCAGGTTTTTGACGAAAAACTGCCTCCCAAAACGTTGATTTTGAGGTTTTTCAAACGAAAATTAGCTCTTAAAACGTTGATTTTGAGGATTTTTGACGAAAAATAATTGTCTCTTAAAAGTCAATTTTAAATCTTATGACGAAAAAATGTCTCTTAAAACCTTGAATTTGAGGTTTTTGAGGAAAAATTTGGCTCTTAAAACCCTGATTTTGAAGTTTTTGATGAAAAAGTCGCCCTTAAAATGTTCATATTGACGAGTTTTTTGACGAATAATTGGTTTTAATTTGTTAATTTTTTGCTTGGTTAATTCTTTTATAAAATTGTCTTCATTAACGTGAATTTTGGGGATTTTGTGTTCTTTCTTTCTTTTCCTTCCCTCTCTCTCTTTTGTGCCACGCGATGATCCACCGATCGCCCCCCCCTGGATCCGCCCCTGGATTTTTCCTAATCCCTTCCGCCTTCTGGGCTCCAACTTCATTTTATAATTTGAATAATTTCATTTCTGTAATCATCCTCCATGGGCAAATAAAATGATAGGCTGCCATCACCATCGTCTTATATAAATAATGCTTCTCACGTTTTCATTTTTCTGATGCACCAAGGCTTTATATTGAAAAATTCACGACTAATTATGCTAATAGTTTAAAATTTTTCCCACCTTTTTAAATTTCAAATCGCCCCCATTAACAGATTTTTAGAGCGAAAAAAAAAATTACCACATAATATTCTCACATGTCTTCTTTGCTGCTTGTAAATATCTGTATTAGAACCAAAAATATTGCAGAAAAACCAAAAAAGTTCAAAATTCTGATTTTTAGCGCCTAATGAAATGTGTTTGAATCTAGAAATTGAATGTGGAATCTAAAGTTTGCTAACAAAAAATTTTGTACTTTTTGAGGTTTTTTGATTATATCTCAAAAACTATTGATTTAAGCGACTTAAGCACTCAGTACAAAATGAAAGCTGATAAAATTTTCTATAATATTCGACAATTTGCGAAATTGGGCCTCGAAAAAGGGCTACAATTACCTTTGAGAAGTTTCGCTTCAGGTGTGCACCTCGTCGATCTTTCCATGAGACAGTCGACGTATCTTTTGAGAATTCTGTCATTTTTCAAAATGGCATCGACGTCGATGTTGTCGTAGTTTGTCGGGTATCGAGAAGGCGGTTGGCTCGCTCCTTGGGTGGGTTCGAGGAGAAAAAGCGCGGCGGCGGCCAACAAGAGCGAGCAACCTGATCCGCCAAATTTCATCTTTCCGCGAATGAAAACCGCTTCGTTCACTTGGAGAATGAAGACTACCGGAGAATTGTGCGGGAACCGGAATGGGCCACTAAAATCAAGGTCAATCTCCTTGATCCTTACCATGTCCTTGATGGATCAAATTAACAAGGCTCTCAGAACGTTAATGATTTTTCAAAACAAACTTGACACGCAATTAAATTTTCTCACGAACGTTTGTGTACTTTTATGAAAATGGTTTAAAAACTGGCTAAAAAGGGTATTTTCTTGTCAAAAAAGGGTCTGAATCTGTCTAAAAAGTATTTTTTTAGTCAGAAAGGGTCAAAATCTGGGTGAAAAGGGTCTTTACTTGTCGAAAAAGGGTCTATATCTAGATGAAAAGGGTATTTTATTGTCAAAAAAGGGTCTGAATCTGTCTAAAAAGTATTTTTTTAGTCAGAAAGGGTCAAAATCTGGCTGAAAAGGGTCTTTACTTGTCGAAAAAGGGTCTATATCTAGATGAAAAGGGTATTTTCTTGTCAAAAAAGGGTCTGAATCTGTCTAAAAAGTGTTTCTTTGTCAGAAAGAGTCAAAATCTGGCTGAAAAGGGTCTTAACTTGTCGAAAAAGGGTCAAAATCAAGCTGAAAATGGTATTTTCTTGTCAAAAAAAGGGTCAAAATCTGTCTAAAAAGTGTCTTTTTTTGTCGGACAGGGTCAAAATTTGGCTTAAAGGGTCTTTTCTTGACGAAAAAGGGTCAAAATCAAGCTGAAAAGGGTATTTTCTTGTCCAAAAAATAGTCAAAATCTGTCTGAAAGTTTTCCAGAAAGGGTCAAAATCAGAATAAAAAGGGTCCTCTCTTGCAAAAATGGGTTCAAAATCAAGCTGGGTATTTTCTTGTCAAAAAATTAAGGACAATAATTGAAAACTCAAAAAAATTTAAACCTTTTATTTCCATTTATTACAATAATGTAGAGGAGAGACTTATTCATTTATTTTTCATGTATATATTTTATATAATTTTTTTTTGTTTTTTAATGTATATTTTTTTAGAAGAGTTTTTTAAAATTAAGTTTACGCTATTTTTTTGTTTTTTGAAAAAATATTGATCATATTTCTAACAGTTTTGAAAAGCTATTGATTTGAAAATTGCGACTTAAAAACATCAAAACGATTCACAATAATTTTTAGATTAGGCTAAAATTTTTATTTAAAAAAAAATTCATTTTTTCAACCATTTTTGTTCTTAAAGTATGACTTCTAGTCAAAAAACGAAAAGATTTGCACTTAAAAAATAAGAAAGAATCTCTTTGGAAGTAGAAGAAGGGGAAAAGGCCAAAATTATACCTAAAAAAATTCGTAGGATACACAGACTACTTTCTAATAAAAATTTACAATGCATTTAAATTAATAAATATTATAATTAACATGAATTGATGCCGATGACCAAAAATTTGAACATTTTTTTTTAAACTATACATTGGTCAGCAAACAAAAGTCAAAAGATATTCACAAGATGTAAATTATCTTACAACATATTTATATATAACAACTCAGTGGCGCTATGTACAACTTTTTCATTTTTTTTTGTTTTTTAATTTTTTTTACCAGGTTTTATTTATTTTATAAATATTATTAACCTATATTTTGTTCACTATGATGGGAATTATACTCTCGTGTTTATAATAAATCACACCAATCTATATTAACTATTATTGGTCTTTTATTTCTGTCAAAATTATAAAATAAGGAAGAATATAAGCGCTCATACAACTTATACTAAGAAAAGTCTATGTATGTGTAAAAAAAATTCTTATGGTTGGGATTTCCAAAGATAACACTTTATTAAAATATTTTTTGTTTTTTATGAGGAATTATCAAACACCATAAATTAAAGCTACCAAGAGAAATTTGTTACACCTAGAAAACACCTCCATTCTCGATTGGAGATTACACACACAGAATCATTCAAAATTAGCTGAAATTAAGTACTATGATCAGTTTTTGATTTTCGGATTTTCTTATTTTATGTGAAGAAAAACTCAAATCAGGTTTTATACTTATGGCCTAAAACATTGCTTGGATCCAAAAGTTGGATAACCTTAATTCTAGTTGTGGACCATAAACTGTTCATTACGTTCAAAAGGGGCACCAAAATAAACATCGAAGGATTTCCCCACTCTCATTAAATAAAAAAGGAAAATAAAATAATCACAGACCAAATTAGACATTTTAAAACAAATATTGCGTGTTAAAGTTCCAATTAAAAGAAAAATAATTAAAATAATTTGTGCTTTTTTGATTGTTGTTTTTAGTAAGGCAATTTTCAATGGATTTTGATAGGACGGTAGCTTCATAACCTGACCGGGTCCATTAGTCCCAGCGATATAGGAAATCCAAAATTTAAACATAATTTTGAAAAAAGACTAGAATAAATTTTTTTTTTAAATACATTAAAAATGTTGTTTGAAGTTTTTAATATTGTAGAATGGTATATTTAAAATTTAATGCTTTAAAATGAAAAATACAGTTAAGGGAATAATAATTAATGACTTTTCTAAGGGAAGGTTCTTGGATTCAGTCAGGGTTATCAAGCAGGCTTGTCCATTTTTCAGAATAATGTTTAAAATAAATAAATAAATAAAATAAACTAATATTATCAAACAATCATTATTGCAGAATTTTAAAGCAGTTTTACCATCCAATATCACATATTTTATTTTACCCTCAAACAAGCTCTGTTTTATTTAAAAGGTTACATCATTTTGGTCTGTAAATTGCTTTTGTACTTCAAGATTGTGAATTGGTTCGAAAGGTGATTTTATTGTTAAAAAAATTAATATAATTATGGTTGGATACGTAATCAGATTCAAACCATTTTACAATTTTTTTGTTATGTGGAATTTTTTCATTGAAAATTGAGAGCTGATTTTTTGAACTTGAAATGCACTAGAAATGAATTTTTTGAACTGCAATAAATCGTCTAAAAAATGATTAAAGTTGGGGGAAAATATAAAACGAACACCACAATATATACCTTCATCTAAACGGCACTTGTACAATGATAAAAGATTATAATGTATAACTTATACATAATTTAAAAAAAAATTTGACTCATTTTATCAACCATTTCCACATATCTCTACCTATAATGATTAAAAATTATTCAATAAGGTTTTTTTATTAAAATAATTTGTGCGCTTGGTCGTAATCGAAAAAAATAAGATAAAACAATTACGAAAAAGGGGGAAAAATGAAAATTATAATAAGGTAACAAATTATCACATAGTCAACACAAAGAAGACAAAAATTAGGCTGATTTCATTTACAGCAACGCCCAGAGGGACCAAAGGAAATATGTACTCAAGAACATTTCAATGGAAGCCTATTTTTTAAATTATTTTCTCTCCAACGACGTAAAAGCTTTGGAAAATCTGAAAACTTACAAACTATCAATTTGTAGGGACAAAACAATTTATACAAGGAAAAAACAATCAAACACTATAATTAATATGTACATGGAAAATTTTATTTGTACAATCTGTGCTTTGAGTTACAAACTACGTTATAAAAAAAAATTTTTTTTGAACAATTCATTTTTATGGGGTTGAAAAAATTAAAAAACCTTGTAAAAACACAATTCTATAAATGAAATCAGCCTGAAAAAGATGACTTATAAACTATAAATCATGTGCGAAGATAAATAATAAAGTATAGGTTATGTTTATCACGTTCCATGATAACAGTGAGCTCTATCACAAAGAATACAAAATGGGTGAAAACTCCATATTAACAATAACAATAAAGGATCAGCGAGTCAGTTCATTCAACAAGCATCTTAAAAATATTAAATTAGCGTTAAATACAAGAAGATTTAACACTAAAATAATATTTTCACTTTTTTTATAGTGTATAAAACGTTAACCTACTTTATTATCTTAATTATTAATTTTATTACTATTTTCAGCTTATTAATAGTTTAATGTTATAACACTCTCAAACATAATTTTTTTTTCTATAAAATATTAAAGCCATTACATTTTCAGTGAAATTCTCCTCAAATTTTGGTTATCTTCGATATTTACAGGTTTTGCCAGCGAATGATGTAGGTCGCTGTCTGAGTGCTCACAAGCTCAAGTATTACAATTATTCAACGATAATAATATAAAGAGTGCTTTTTTTGGGGTGTGTGTATTTTTGTTTATATTTTGAGCACATAAATGCGTTTTTTTTTGTGTTTTTTCCCCTTTTTTTTCTTCTAATAGGCCACTTTCAATTCACTCGTAGGCCGGTGTCCCATTTTTTTTTTTTTCTGCCAAATGAATCGGTCGATTCAAACAGGAATACCACACCGTTGAATAAATATTAAAGCTTTTTTGTTTTTAAAGTAGTTTTTTTTTTTGTTAAAAAAAAAATTGTTAATGATCACAAAGAAGAGTCCATGATTAGTGTGAACCCACTTTAATTTTTGTTTTAAATAACTAAATAAAATATAAAATGAAATGAAAATGGATGTGATTAGCAGGAAATAGGTTGAGCAAAAGTTTTTTTTTAAGTTAAAGGTTTTTTTGTACCTATTTTTTTCAAGGTTTTTTCTAGGCCTAATACTGAATCGCATGATACAGTCCACTTTTCCTCCATTGCCCTATTTTCAGTATGAAATTGTCTCAAAATGAGGGACAAAAAAAAATTAAATGAAATAAATATTATAAAAATATGGTTTGTACTATTTTTAAAAGGAAAGAGTCAAAATTTTAGGCGGTGTATGACACACAGGCCTTTAAATAATAATATAAAAGATTTCCAATTTGGTTTATGCTTATTGGAGACAGTCTCTTTAATACTAAAAAATTACAATTAAAAAGCTTTACATATAAGGAGGCTAAACGATTTGGTCCTGGGCTTTAATGGCGAATAACATAATTTAAAGATATATCACACAATTAGACTAGTTAATTTATATTTTTTATATTACAACGGTCTTTTCTCAAAATGTCTTATTTTCCTGCTGCGGAAAACTAGAAAATGTTTCGAATTCAAATAAGGAAGTCTTATAATAAAGGGGGGATGGGGAGAGGTTTAAACTGGACCCTTGAACACCTATACAACAACTAGAACTACTTTGTATATATTTATGTATTTATATATCAGATAAAAGTTCATTTTTTTCCAAATTTGCTATCTCATACAGGCTCATCAACATATAAAAAACTGAAGGATTTTCACATTTATAGGTTTTTTAAGCGAAATGAGGGGGAATAAAAGAAAAGTTTAGAATATAGAAGTTTTTTACTGCTAAAGTCATTCCTAAACTTGTGTTCTACTTCATTTTTTCATGAGAATAATTGACAAGTTTTTATTTAAATATATAATTTTTTTTAAAGTTTGCATGTGAATTGTAAAAGCTCAGTTTATGAACATTTGTCCAAATTGATTGTAGCCTCCTTTTTAGCAGATTGTTTTAATTCGTATCATTACATGACTAGATATTCTTTGGGTTAAAATAAAATGTGCTCGAGGGGTCAAAAGTTCATTACTTCAGACTTAGTACATCAATGGTACTATTTGTGCAATAGAGGATATAAAATAGTGCTGCTTATTGAACTATTAAGGTTGAGCAGCGAGGGTTATGTGATAAGACATATTTTAAAGGTTATGAATTCGAAAGGGATTGAAATGATTAAAAATAAAATGCGTTTTTTTTCCAATTTTGTATCGCTTATTAAGCTTTCGGTTGAGATTGTTGAGCTTCGACTATTGGCAACGATTCGCTTCCGGCGTCGCTGTTGTTGTTCAGCTGGGCGAGCTGCTTGTAAAGTGGCGAGTTGACGAATCGAGGGTAAGAATCTCGATGCATCAGAGTGTAAATCTGAAGTTGGGCTTCGTCGAACGTATGAGGTGTCGGAGCTACCATGTTTCGATTTACGATCTCACGTACTCTAGAATCCAAACTCACCTAAGGAAATCGATAAGTTTTTGTTTTCGCGAGAAGAAATTTCGATACTTACCTCTTTGGGTGAAAGAATGGAAATGTAGTCTTCATAGATGAATCTTGCTTTTTCTTCTATGAGATCTGGATTGCCTTCTTTTTTTAATTCTTCGCACGCTAGCCAGAAAAGGATGTTCTCTTCGCTGTACTCGCATCTCAAGAACTCACGAAATACTTTCCTTCCGGCTAGAAATTAAATTAAAAACATATATGTGTGGAATCAGGTAAACGACTATCACAGAGTCAGGAGCAGCTATCGCCACTATCAATCTGATCATCAGCGATTCACCCCGAGAGGCAGAGCAGGGTGGGAGACTGAGGGTACTTCCCCCTCCTCGAACACACGATAATTAATGATAAACATCAAACACGCGATTCACTGGGCTCCCTGACTCTCCACGGCCAAGTGCCCCTCGAGAGAGCAGACAGCTGATGATCAGATTGATAGTAGCGATAGCTGCTTCTGACTCTGTGATAGTCTTTACCTGATTCCACATATATATATAATTTATTTCAGAATCTCCATGCCTGGGGATTGAGGCTTTTTAAATACTCGATTAGAGGCGGGAATCCCAGCCCTATTTCTCAGAGGAGCAAAAAAGGGGCAAATCTTCAAAAGGAAAATTCGTTTTTTCAAGTTCCTGACGCGAATTTTCCACCAATTTTTATTTTGAAAAATGATTTGGAATCTGTAAACTCTCTAGATTATTCTCTAGAGGAGATTTTTTTTAATAAAAAAAAAAAAGATAGTTTTTGGTGGAAAATTTCCATTTTCAGGATGGAAAATTCAAAAAAGGGCTTCTATGCGCAAATTGAATTTCCAAAACATAAACAAATCAGTTTTCAAAATTAAAATCGGATCATTTTTGAGAGTGCTAGGAGGGCCACAAAATTCTACTTCTTTCTATTGATATCTTCCCTTTAGCTGAAAAACTCCACACTGAACCTCAATGAAGTTGAGTTTACTTACCTTGATTTTTCATGAGTTTATCGAAGGATTTCCCCCATGATCGGATCTCCTCCAGCGATGGACTACAACAAAATAAAATAAAATCAATTTTTTTTTTTACATGAAATGTTCTATTGGCTAATTGGGCATCATAAATGGGAAGGTTTTGCAAAGGACAAAATTATTATAAATAATGCACTGCTTTGTTTGTCCCAGTGAGATGGTTTCTTTTTAAAAATAGCAACAGGTGGGGAGGCGGGCTTTATTGAGGGAAACGTCAACAGAGAAATTCATTTGAGAAAAACCGCCATTATTTACTGTAATTCATTGAGCTGAAGGAAAATTGTGTCTGAAAATTTCTCATTTGTACGCAAATTGTAAATTTTAATAAGGGGAAGACTCGACTCCCCTCTATAAAGGTAGGATTTCATTTATTTTGTGCGAACACTCGAAATAAGTTTAGTTCGTTACTAAAAGTTTACATTCTTGTTTTTCCCTTCTCACGTCAGCATCCATTTTGGATGTTTTAGGTTAAAAAAGTGGCGCCTTTTTATGTGGGACTTTCGACAATATGTCGCCTGAAGATTTTTACGTTATCAGACAGGAAATTGGCTTTATAAAAATGTTTATTTGGGATTTTATGTTAACTTTTTGTTAAAGAATGTTTAATAAAACGCACATTTTTTACTTCATCAAAAATTCGTGAAACATTTGCGAAGAAATTCGTGTCTCTAACTTAATTTCTTCACGAGTTACTGATTTTTGAAACAAAAAATCAAGTTCTGTCCCACAAGGTCTAAGGAAACTCTTCCACTCGTCGTTGTTGCAAGTTTCCAACATCCCTACCGACTTGTTGTATATGGAGTTAACAACTTTATAGAAATCTACATACGCCTATCTAATATAATAATAACAAACTTCCATGCTGTATAATAACGATAACAATAATAAGAAAACAACTTTTAAGTAAGTTGGTCGATCTTTTTTAAAATCAGGGGTGATTAACGTGTGATCCACGCCGTTTGGTTAAAAGGCGATTTTTTTTTCTTCAAATCTTCGCCAATATCTCGAAAACGGTAGGTCGTACGTGAAAACATATTAAGCACAAAATTAAAGCCTATTTAATTTTCTACAATTTTGAACTAAACAGATTTTTCGTAGGACCAAACGTATCTGAGCTACGAGGCGACAAAAAAACGGGTTTTTCAATTTTGACCTCTGAAGGAGGGAAGACGTCATCTAATCAAAAAGTTTATTTAGTAAAAGTTGTAGAGAATTTAATTACATTTCAAAAACAATTAATGAAGCCGTTTGGCCTCAGGAGCGGTTTAAAGGCGATTTTTTTCAAATTTTCGCCAATATCTCGAAAACGGTAGGTCGTACGTGAAAACATATTAAGCACAAAATTAAAGCCTATTAAATTTCATACAATTTTGAACTAAACAGATTTTTCGTAGGACCAAACGTATCTGAGCTACGAGGCGACAAAAAAACGGGTTTTTCAATTTTGACCTCTGAAGGAGGGAAGACGTCATCTAATCAAAAAGTTTATTTAGTAAAAGTTGTAGAGAATTTAATTACATTTCAAAAACAATTAACGAAGCCGTTTGGCCTCAGGAGCGGTTTAAAGGCGATTTTTTTTCAAATTTTCGCCAATATCTCGAAAACGGTAGGTCGTACGTGAAAACATATTAAGCACAAAATTAAAGCCTATTAAATTTCATACAATTTTGAACTAAACAGATTTTTCGTAGGACCAAACGTATCTGAGCTACGAGGCGACAAAAAACGGGTTTTTCAATTTTGACCTCTGAAGGAGGGAAGACGTCATCTAATCAAAAAGTTTATTTAGTAAAAGTTGTAGAGAATTTAATTACGTTTCAAAAACAATTAACGATCAATAGGCATATATTGAAATCGTCTTTATGATTGATTTTTACGTGAAAAGAGTGGCCTCATGTTCTTTTTTCCACTCAAACCTTGTCTCATTTATTGTATACAAGGATATACCTGATTGGTGTAAATAAGGTAGCCTGGATAAAAAGGAAGACAATCGACCTATTCCCGAGTTCTAGATACGATAGACACTAATCGAAACCGACTATTTATTTATCAGCGAGCCAATCCTAAATGTGTAATCCAAGTAGGGAAAATGGAGATCTACCATTTAGAAAGAAATTCGAGTAGGAAGAACACAATTGAAGTGATAAAATTGAATGTTTATTTAAAAAATGTTACTCACGGTGGCTCTCCATCACAGTTCAAAAGGTTCTCTGCATTAGACTCGGTCCTTTTGTTGCAATTTTCTGGATTCGTTTTGACTGCCAAACTAAAATCATTAAAATAAGTGAAAAAGAGTTGTAAATGTCTCTTAAAATCGCGTTTTTCACAAAGAAAAAAAAAAAGGTATAGTGTGGTTCGATTTATGTAAAAAAAGAAGCTCGTTTGCTAAGGTTTCCTATCTTAATCCGTCGTGAAGTTATGATTTTTTAAAAGATTTTTCACGTTTTTTCACATAAAACCGTCAATATCTTAAGTTCCCTTTATAATTTCAAATTTCCGGTGCCAGATTTGGAATCAGCGTTAAATTTTACATTAGAAATGATAGTTTTTAACAAAAACATTTTCAAAATTTTGCCAAAATGACATATCAAACGCTAGAAGTTAACGATTTTTTGTAAAAACTTGTTCATACCTCGAAAGAAAAAAAATTGCCAAGCGTTTTTACTTAAGGAAGCTATTTAGCCTGCAACATCAAAAAATTTATTTTCTAATGTTTGGCCTTTTTGGTTATTTTAATGGTTAAAAACTATCATTTCTAATGTAAAATTTAACGCTGATTCCAAATCTGGCACCGGAAATCTGAATTTCTTAAGGGAACTTGAGATATTGACGGTTTAATGTGAAAAAAAAACGTGTTTTTAGTGAAAAAATCCTGCTCTAAAAAATCCGTGCTCCTAAATAAAAAATATTTCGCTAGGTGAAAAAATATAATAATCTTATTCTCCGATTTGCTCCCGAACTTATGAACCGATTTTAGATTTTTTGGTCTCGTTTTTTCTAATATTTTTTGAAGATACTTCTGATGGAGTCGAATTTGATTTTTTTTTAATTTATACAAGAAATAAAATAAAAAATCTGGAAAAATATTTTTTTGGAGCACATCAGTAGTTCGGCATTTAAAAATCAACGAAATTAAAAAAAAAAATTGTTAAAAATTTTCGAGTAGAACCGGAGATAATCGGAGAATACCGGTGCCTTTAGTACTCTTAATGGATTCTACTGGAATAGTCCTTAGTTTTCAACGAATCTTACAAATATTTTGCAAAAAGAAGATTGATATTCTCAGTTTGTTTGTAATTGTAAATGTAACGGATGAATTTATTGGTCCACGTGGGTGGAACGTTACCAAAAAACTTTGATCTGACATATATTTGATTTTAAAAAACGGATTTAATGGACGCTAAAACGAGTTTTTTAAGTAAAAACCACACTTTTTAGCAATAAAAGAAAGCTTAAAGAAAAAAGTTCAAAGCTTAACGTTTATTGTGAAACAAGTTTTTATTTATTAGTCAAGAAATGTGTAACATTTATAAACTTACCACTTATTCCTTAACATGCAGCAGGAAACAAAGATAACATGTAGATTATTATGTCACACGAGATGAAAGGGACCACTTGCGATAAAAACGAATTGAGTGTAACAAAATATCGTGGAATGGAGGCAGGTAGAGAAAAACCCAAAAACCAATTAAATCTATTTTCAGAGCTCTAATATCCACGATTTATTGCCCTTTTATTAAATTTAAATGTTGATTTTTGAAAATAGTTTAGTTTTATTGATTTTATAGGCGGTATTTAATTCAAAAAAGGCAAATAAACTTTTTACGAGTACGGAGATTGACCTTATTTTTAAAATTATGGAGGCAAAAGGTCTGTTCCTAACCACGGGTGCTACCGCACTTTAACTTTGCTAGAACATACAAGATAGTGGTCCCTTTTATAAAAATAAATAAAAAGTAGGTATGTAATAATTAAAAAAAAACATATACAAGGTACACAGGGTGGTTTGATTTAGTATGTCCAAAAAGTTGGGTTAAATGGCATACAAAATTGAGAAAAACCTTTTTTTTTTTTCCCACATAAAACCGTCAATATCTCAAATTTCCCATATAATTTTGAATTTCTGGTGCCAGATTTGGAATCAGCGTTAAATTTTACATTAGAAATGATAGGTTTTAACCATATTATGATAATCATAAAGCCCAAAGATTAGAAAATAGGTTTTTTTTAAGTTTCAGGCTAAATAGCTCAAGTAGAAAAGCTGAGCAATTTTTTCTTTCGAGCTTAAAAAGTTCTTTAAATGAAGAATTTTTACAAAATGTCGTAAACTTCTAGCGTTTGATATGTAGTTTTGGCAAAATTTGAAAAAAAAAAAAAAAAAAAAAGTTTTGTTATAAAAAAGCCATAAAAAAGGGCTTTTTGGTTCTCATGAATGGTTACAAACTATTATTTCTAATGTAAAATTTAACGCTGATTCCAAATCTGGCACCGGAAATTTGAAATTATAAAGGGAACTTGAGATATTGACGGTTTAATGTGAAAAAATCTTTAAAAATCATAACATAGATTATGATAAAAAAAACCCTAGCAAACGGGGTTTTATTTTAGTATACCGTTTCATCCAATTTTTTTGACATACTAAATCATATAGGTCATAAAAAAGGTAAACAAAAAATGGATCTTAGCTTATTATAATTTGAGAAGATAATTAATTATGAAAGTTTAGATAGATTAATAAGCTAAGAAATTATCTTTGATCCTTTTTTTTGTGATATTAGGCTCTTTAAAAATGAATAATGCTGTAACCTCCAGTTAATGGCCTAAAAAGAGGATGATATTCATCAATCTAGGTTTACAGAGGCCATTCACTCGAGTTATAAAAAAAAAAAAAAAAAAATGAATTTTAGAGGGAAAATGTTAAGAGTGTACTAAAGGCCCCCGGTTTTAGCTATCTCCGAACCTGTATCTCCGGTTGTACTCAAAATTTTTCTATGAAAATTTTTTCATTTTTTTTTTTCTCTTTTTTAATTAAATGGCGATCAACTAGCGTGCTCCTACAAAATATTTCGCTAGGAGAAAAAAATATAATAATCTTATTCTCCGATTTGCTCCCGAACTTATGAACCGATTTTCTATTTTTTGGTCTCGTTTTTTCTAATATTTTTTGAAGATACTTCTAATGGAGTCGAATTTGATTTTTTTTAATTCATACAAGAAATAAAATAAAAAATTTGGAAAAATAATTTTTTTGAGCACATTAGTAGTTAGGCATTTAAAAATCAACGAAATTAAAAAAAAAATTGTTAAAAATTTTTGAGTAGAACCGGAGATAATCGGAGAATACTAAAACGGGGGCCTTTAGTACACTCTTAAGAATGAAGTAAAACAATTAATACCATGAACAGGTGCAGCAACAGCACCAACAAAAACAGCAGGGCTTGGGAGGCCTGGCGACTTGCCCGTTTTTGAGAGCGCCGCCGTTGAGGGAAGATCTGCTACCTCGGAGCCTACAACTTCCCTTTTCCGCACAATCACTTGACATCTAAAACAAATCAAAAACAAAACTTTAAGAATGAAGAACAAAGGGAAAAGTTCGAGAAAATTTGATTATTAACTTTTCCGGGCTCCCTGCGATCAATAGTTTCAAAATCACGGACGATTTTCCCACATTTTTATACTGAAATCGGACCAACGGTTTTGGTACTTAGGGTCCAAGTAGATTATTTAGTAGAGCGGGTAGATCTTCCCGTATCCGTACTCGTAAAATGGGTAGTTCTTCCCGTATCCGTACTAGTAAAACGGGTGGTTCTTCAAGTATCCGTACTAGTAAAACGGGTAGTTCTTTCCGTATCCGTACTCGTAAAACGGGTAGTTCTTCCCGTATCCGTTCTCGTAAAACGGGTAGTTCTTCCCGTATCCGTACTCGTAAACGGGTAGTTCTTCCCGTATCCGTACTCGTAAACGGGTAGTTCTTGCCTTATCCGTACTCGTAAAACGGGTAGTTCTTCAAGTATCCGTACTAGTAAAACGGGTAGTTCTTTCCGTATCCGTACTCGTAAACGGGTGGTTCTTCAAGTATCCGTACTAGTAAAACGGGTAGTTCTTTCCGTATCCGTACTCGTAAAACGGGTAGTTCTTCCCGTATCCGTTCTCGTAAAACGGGTAGTTCTTCCCGTATCCGTACTCGTAAACGGGTAGTTCTTCCCGTATCCGTACTCGTAAACGGGTAGTTCTTGCCTTATCCGTACTCGTAAAACGGGTGGTTCTTCCCGTATCCGTACTCGTAAAACGGGTAGTTCTTCCTTATCCGTACTCGTAAAACGGGTAATTCTTCTTGTTTCCGTACTCGTAAAACGGGTAGTTCTACTTCTTCGCGTATCCTTTACCCGTATCCTTTACCGGGGGTATCTCACCCGCGATTTTACCAGTGAGGGTCTAAAAAGGGGTGGTAGGGAAGATCTACCCGTTTTACGAGAACGGATAGGGGAAGAACTACCAGTTTACGGATACGGGAAGAACTACCCATTTTACGAGAACGGATACCGGAAGAACTACCCGTTTTACGAGAACGGATACCGGAATAACTACCCGTTTACGAGTACGGTACGGGAAGAACTACCCGTTTTACGAGAACGGTTACGCGAAAAACTACCAGTTTCACTAAAAACGCGTAGCTGAAACTTTCTTTATGAGAAAGTTCAAATCGATTCGTTTGTAAAAAGCAACAGGTCAAAAAGCGGCTTAGACGGTAAAAACAGTCAACTTTAAATCAGATTAATGTCCCTTGAAAAGAGAAGCCATAGAAAAAGTGTCTGCAAACAAATTGCTTCTTAGGACTTCCATACGAAAATAAATCAAAGATTTCCACTCCCGGATCGTCGTAGTGAATTTTTGTTGGTGGGGAATCGTTGAACCTGGACGTGTTAACTTCCTAGAAAGTTGAAACTTTACGATCCTTTAATAAAGTAAGATATAAATTAAATGGAGGGAAAAAGGAAAGGTTTATTGGCTATGTCATCAATCAAGGGTGCGGTTGGTTAGAAGAGCCTTTGACCAAAGCTCACTCACCTGTTTACGAGTCTTGACTGATGTTCTTATATTATAAACTAACAATAAAATCCGAATACCTCGAAAAAAAAACTTGAGAAGGCCAAAAATCTGATTTTGTCAAGCAGTTGATGGTTGGTGGGGGAGTTTTGGTGAGGTCGGGGTGCAGGGGCGGACTGGCCCGTGGACAGAACCCCCCAGAGAATGTATAGAGGCGGCGCCCCCCAGGGTCATATATATTTTTTTTAGCGTTATTTTTGCTCAGTGACTCCCAAACTGGGGGGCATACGATGTCCCCAGGGGGGGTGTGGAAAAGCTCAAGATTTTTTTTTTTTTTTTTTTGCAAATATCCCCTAAATTTCGTTAAAAACCTCAAAATCAACATTTTTAAAGCCAAATTTTGGTCGAAAAACCTAGAAATCAACATTTATGAAGCTTAATTTTCGTCAAAAAACCTCAAAATCAACATTCATAAAGCCAAATTTTCGTCAAAAACCTCGAAATCAACATTTATAATTGCCTAATTTTCGTCAAAAAAACTCAAAATCAACTTTAAATTGACAATTTTTCGTCAAAACCTCCAAATCATGGTTGTAAGACCAATTTTTGTCAAAAAAATCTCAAAATCAACGTTTTAAGTGCAATTTCTTTTGTCAAAAACCTCAAAATCAACATTTAAAAAGCCTAATTTTGGTCAAAAAACCTCGAAATCAACGTTTAAAAATCCTAATTATTTTGGTCAAAAAAACCTCAAGATCAACATTTTTAAAGCCTAATTTTGGTCAAAAAACTTCGAAATCAACATTTAGGATGCCTAATTTTCGTCAAAAAACTTCGAAATCAACATTTATGATGAATAATTTTCGTCAAAAAACCTCAAAATCAACTTTAAATTGACAATTTTTCGTCAAAAACCTCAAAATCATGATTATAAGAGCAAATATTTTTGTCAAAAAATCTCAAAATCAACATTTTAAAACCAAAATTTCGTCCAAAAACCTCAAAGTTAACATTCAAAACTTTAGGACAAAGGATTTAATTTGTTTAAAAGGGGGCGTACTGTGAAAAAGTTTGGGAACCTCTGTTTTTGCCTAATATATTTTTCTGAGAGCCAATTTTCTGTCAAAATTTTCTGCGCCCCTTAACTGAAAACCCACCCACGCCCTGAGGGCCCAGTCCGCCCCTGTCGGGGTGGGTCCAGAAGGGTGGAGGTGATGGGGGAAGTTTAAGGTCCTTTTTCTCAATACCACATTACAAAAATGAAATTAAAATTGTTTCAGTAAAAAGTTAACTAATAGTTAACTTTTTACTGAAACAATTTTAATTTCATTTTTGTAATGTGGTATTGAGAAAAAGGACCTTAAACTTCCCCCATCACCTCCACCCTTCTGGACCCACCCCGACAGGGGCGGACTGGGCCCTCAGGGCGTGGGTGGGTTTTCAGTTAAGGGGCGCAGAAAATTTTGACAGAAAATTGGCTCTCAGAAAAATATATTAGGCAAAAAACAGAGGTTCCCAAACTTTTTCACAGTACGCCCCCTTTTAAACAAATTAAATCCTTTGTCTAAAGTTTTGAATGTTAACTTTGAGGTTTTTGGATGAAATTTGGGTTTTAAAATGTTGATTTTGAGATTTTTTGACAAAAATATTTGCTCTTATAATCATGATTTTGAGGTTTTTGACAAAAAATTGTCAATTTAAAGTTGATTTTGAGGTTTTTTTGACGAAAATTATTCATCATAAATGTTGATTTCGAGGTTTTTTGACGAAAATTAGGCATCTTAAATGTTGATTTCGAAGTTTTTTGACCAAAATTAGGCTTTAAAAATGTTGATTTTGAGGTTTTTTGACCAAAATTAGGCTTTTTAAACGTTGATTTCGAGGTTTTTTGACCAAAATTAGGCTTTTTAAATGTTGATTTTGAGGTTTTTGACAAAAGAAATTGCACTTAAAACGTTGATTTTGAGATTTTTTTGACAAAAATTGGTCTTACAACCATGATTTGGAGGTTTTGACGAAAAATTGTCAATTTAAAGTTGATTTTGAGGTTTTTTGACGAAAATTAGGCAATTATAAATGTTGATTTCGAGGTTTTTGACGAAAATTGGGCTTTACAAATGTTGATTTTGAGGTTTTTCACGGATTTTTGGGGATATTTTCACAAAAAAAAAAAAATCTTGAGCTTTCCCACACCCCCCTGGGAACAGCTTACGCCCCCCTAGGGGAGCGCGCCTCCAGTTTGGGAGCCACTGAGCAAAAATAACGATTAAAAAAAAAAAAAAAAATTTGGTCAAAATTCACCGATCTTCACCAAATTGAGAAAGTTCAGGGCTCTTTCATAACTACCAGACCTTTTTATTCCAAGGAATCTATCATAGGAAGTAAAAAAACAAAGAAACAAATAGTCTTCGCTGTGATATTTTCATAGTTTCTAGTGCGTGAGAAGTGTTGAAAAGGAAGAAAGCGAATAAGGCTTTTCATAATAACTGAAGAAGTGCAAATCATCAATAAGCAGGTTGGAGATTGCTTGCTGACCTGGAAAGATCCTCGCTATTTCTTCGTTCCTACAACCACGTTTCCCTTCCTCCTCCAACCTCCCCAACATTCCTGTCATTATTTCTATTTGAAATCAATCAAGAAATCGATTCATTAGTTATATCAAGTCCCCTCCGATTTATTATTAAAAGCTGGTAAAATAAATGCTCATTTTTATAGGGCACTCTTTTCCTCTCGTGTAAAATTTACAATATTGGATTTGTTCAGTTTTTCCCTCGGGAGCATTCATATCCTATAACTCGGGAAATGATTGAAGACCTCCCTTATTTATTCAGGTGAATGGTCCAACTCATCTAGTTTGCAATTTTCAACGAATTTATCGACAATCGCGACTGTTTTTTGCACGATGATATTCCTAGAAGAACAAAATAAGCCATTAAATTTCCTCAAAACTCTAATTTTGACAAAATTTAGAATGAAATATATCAAAATTAGTGAATAAAAAGAGAAAAAAAAGGTGATATTTGGAAGGCAAGAAATTAGAATAGGACGGTCGAAACTAAGCTCAACAAGTGTCTTTAGACAAATGATCCTTTATCGCGTTCCAGAAAGGATTTGGCCTCATTTTCGCAGGACCTCCGCTTCCACTATTTATATTTAAACTTAGATAATGAAAAGGCTAGAAATCAATTTTTGACCCAATGACATTTTAGTGGTCGCAGCCATTATTTCAATCCTTTTAAACAATCGATTCACTCAACCCGCCTGACCTCTAATGACCTGCGAATCTTGACTAAAATTACTCTAAAATGATTATTGAATAAAATAAAAAGCCATAGAAACGCACCCAATTTCAAATGGTTATAGCCTTATATTATTATTGTAAAAAGAATTTTTTTTTCTCTCGTAGCTCAGATATGTTTGGTCCGACAAAAAAAATTACTAAATTAAATCTTTAGGAAATTTAATAAGCTTTAATTTAGTACTTAACTGTTTTTCTCCTACGACCTACGGTTTTCGAGATATTGGCGAGAAACTGAAATTTCGCCTTTAAACTTGGACCAAACGACACGAAAAGTGATTAAAAATTGAGATATGTGGTGTTGCTCTGCAGTCGAAGATTTGGTGTCAAAGCTTTCGTCCGTTTGCTTGAATATGCTCATTGAATATGTACGAAATGTAAAAATTATTGCAAAAAGCTTCTTTTTTTTTCTCTCTCTCGTAGCTCAGATATGTTTGGTCTGACAAAAAAAATTGCTAAATAAAATCTTTAGGAAATTTAATAAGCTTTAATTTAGTACTTATATGTTTTTCTCCTACGACCGACGGTTTTCGAGATATTGGCGAGAAACCGTGAAAATTCGCCTTTAAACTTGGACCAAACGACACGAAAAGTGATTAAAAATTGAGACATGTAGTGTTGCTCTGCAGTCGACGATTTGGTGTCAAAGCTTTCGTTCTTTTGCTTGAATATGTTCATTGAATATGTACGAAATGTAAAAATTATTGTAAAAAGCATTTGTTTTTCTCTCGTAGCTCAGATATGTTTAGTCCGACAAAAAAAATTACTAAATTAAATCTTTAGGAAATTTAATAAGCTTTAATTTAGTACTTAGATGTTTTTCTCCTACGACGTACTGTTTTCGAGATATTGGCGAGGAACCGTGAAATTTCGCCTTTAAACTTAGACCAAACGACACGAAAAGTGATTAAAAATTGAGATATGTGGTGTTGCCCTGCAGTCGAAGATTTGGTGTCAAATCTTTCGTTCTTTTGCTTGAATATGTTCATTAAATATGTACGAAATGTAAAAATTATTGTAAGAAGCTTTTTTTATTCTCTCTCTCGTAGCTCAGATATGTTTGGTCTGACAAAAAAAGTTACTAAATTAAATCTTTAGGAAATTTAATAAGCTTTAATTTAGTACTTAAATGTTTTTCTCCTACGACGTACTGTTTTCGAGATATTGGCGAGAAACCGCGAAATTTCACCTTTAAACTTGGACCAAACGAAACGAAAAGTGATTAAAAATTGAGATATGTGGTGTTGCTCTTCAGTCGACGATTTGGAGTCAAAGCTTTCGTTCTTTTGCTTGAATATTATGTTTACTCGATGTTTTAGGTATTAAGTAATTAATAATTTATTAAGAGTAGAAAAGATAGAGAAAAAGAAAAAGGGAAAAAAATGTCTTTGATGTTGGGCTCTTACGTCAACCCTGCTCATTCTCACTCCTTTATAATTTCGCTTTCCTGAGGCTTCCATTAATAATGAAGAGGATTTTTTGCCAAGTTTTGCATGAGCATGGTAAGGAAGGGGCTGGGATTATAAACGGGGGAGGGGGAAGGTGACTGATGAGACGGTGGAAGGCATTTGATTTAAGTGGTTAAGCTATCGCGACGGCTCCGGTGTTTTCAGAGGATATTGATTGTAATTTGAGCATGCGCGAGTCGGACATTTACATCTCCCCCTCCCCTCCTCCCTCCTCCCCCCTCCTCCCTTTTCATCAGCACCCGCGCCACCCTCACAACTTAGGTACATGAAAGCACATTTCTAGTCTCTTGAGAACATTTTAAAAAAAGTTTCTCCTTAAAAAAGTTTGTGTTCCTCAAATTATATACATATACCATGGTGGGGATATGAGTCCCATCACTTCCCTAACCTTCAACCACCTCCCTCGACTCACTCATCCGCATCACCTCCCTAACTCACAAATCTCCTCCCTGACTCACAAATCACCTCCCTTACCCTCCCTGACTGGCACATCACCTCCCCTACCCTCCCCCTCTCTCACATCACCTCCCCTAACTACCCTCCCACCACCTCACCTCAACCTCTTAATGTGCCTACCCTGAATTTGGTTAAAAGAACTAATGAAGGGGCCAAAATGATAGTGTGACGACTCAATAATCTTTTTTGCCAAGAAAAACGCCAACATAACGATTTTTTAGTTATTAACACCCCTGGATTGAATTAGAATTTTAATATCTTTCTTCGAAAAGTGACTTTTCTCGTCGCAAAATTCGAAAATTAATAACATGTCGAAGGTTATTTCTGACGACTTGACAATCCATAAAGTCATTAAGTTAGAAAATGGAAAAAGGTTTTTTTATTATTTAAAAAAATTTTGCTATCAAAAACTAATTAAAAGTTTTTTTTTCCGAAAGCTTTTATACTGGATGTAGAATTTTGCTTCAGTGCAGCCAATACCTTGCTTACTTTCTGAAGCGAAAGAAAAAGATTAGAACGTTAAAAATTTATAATTAAAGGCTTTCTTTTGTTCTGAGGGTTTGTTTTTGTTAATTTTCTAATTAAATCAAATTAAATGCAAAGGTATTACTTGAATGGGGGGGAGGAAATAAGACTGGTTTAAAAGGAAAGCTCTCTGTTTGTAGGTCAGTACAAGAATAACTCTTACGAGAGAGGCTCTTTCTCCCTCGGCCACCCTTCCCTCCTTCTTCATCGAGTTCCCACCCCTTGAGTCTTATTCCTTTCGAGAAAACCCAATTCAACCCTCCAATCGACGCACTCCGCCCTTCACCCCGAAAGCCCATTTGACTTCTTTTCGTTTCCTCGTTTACCCACCTTTATCTCAACCATAAACTATAACGTTTTTAAGCCTTCAATCATTTAGAGACACTTCTTTCTGGGGTCTGCTGGAAGAAATTGGGGACTTATTGAAACTTTCACAGTTTGTTCGGGGCTATGGTGGGATGACTCTCTTAATTTTTAAAACTCGAGAAACCTATGCTACCCTCAGGAGGGGCGAAAAACCAAGCTGATTTTCGGTTTTTTGCCTATAAGTCCTAAACTAAGCGTTTTATGACAAAACACACTCTATTCAATATTGTAGGGCATACAATTTTCAACAATTTATAACTTAATGAATTTTCCCGTAACCTAACTGCTTATCGAGATACGCCCTATTAAATTTTGAGAATTTCAAAAAACAGATGGTGCTCCGACGTCCAATTTTGGTACCCTTAAAATCGGCCGCCATATTTAAAAGGTAACGATTTTTCATGGTATTCTATGACCTTAACTACTTACCAATATTTATTAAGGTTCAAGAACGTAAGTTGAAAGGTGAAAGAAAGAAAAAAGCGGAAAAAAAAAGAAAAGAAAAAAACAGAAACAAAAGGGTTGGTCTCTGCTCTCCCCTCCACCCAGGTGTTCCAGCATGACAAAATTTATGGTCAATAACCATAGAACTGACCCATCAGACGTTAAATTGAACTGAATGATCCTATTAGAGGGCCAAAACCATCTGTTAGAGGGCCTAAACCATCTGTTTTTTGAAATTCTCAAACTTTGATAGGGCGTATCTCGATAAGCAGTTAGGTTACGGGAAAATTTATTAAGTTATAAATTGTTAAAAATTGTATGCCCTACAATATTGAATAGAGTGTGTTTTGTCATAAAACGCTTAGTTTAGGACTTAAAGGCAAAAAACCTAAAATCAGCTTGGTTTTTCGCCCCTCCTGAGGATAGCACAGGTTTCTCGAGTTGGAAAAATTAAGAGAGTCATCCCGCCATAGCCCCGAACAAACTGTAAAAGTTTCAAAAAGTCCCTAATTTTTTCCATGTTCAATTGACTGGACTACAACTTCAATTTTTAACTTTTTTTTTTTCTTTATACCGTATGAGAGGTTGTGGAAGTGCAACCCCCAAAACGAGAACTTTCACAAAAAATGGATTTCTTCACATAATATGGTGAAAATCGGTGGTTTTCTACCAAAAAGTTAGTTTTTCTACATATTTCAATGAAATCTTTTAAAAGTCAAAATCTTTATTATGCAATAATTTATCCATTTTTTCGATTATTTTTTGTCAACATGTTTTCAATTTTTTTTTTAAATGAGACGAAATTCTTCGTTTTTATTTCATGTCTAAAAAACTCGACTTTCCAATCACAATCTCAATCAGCCCTAATCGATATTCAAACCTGCACTCCATGTTGACAAGAGCCATTTCGCGACATAAATAGCTACAGAATATAAATAATAAAAAATTCTACTTTAAACTAGCAAATAGATAAGTCTGGTGTGGGAAATGGCCATTTTTGGTGGGGCACCTCCTGCTCCTAAGGGCCTAACGGGAGGTCAAAGGTCAAAGGTTCGAGGGCTTATATGTACAATAAGAATGAAGAATACAAAAGAAATGATCAAAATCCTTTTTTTTTTTTTTTTTTTTTTTTGGGTACGTCCAAACCACAAACCATCACAAAAGATCGGTCTTGAAGGTTTAACATACTTTCCTACGCCGTGTACATTTGTTTCCCTTTAAGCGAAAATATATATATATATATATATATATATATATATATATATATATATATATATTTTATATATATATTTTTATATATGTATATATAAATTAAAAATTTATTGGGTAAAAGATCGAAGAAGGAAAAACTCATTGAAATTTTCTTATTTCAATCAATGTACCTAAGAAACGTAATGAAATCAATTGTGTGTTTGAAACAATAGAACTGAACAATAGCTTCCTTTTGGAAAAGTTAAAATAAAAGCTTATCGCGAATTTTTCATCTTAATCAGGAACGATTTTGTCTGGACG
>JAGWEN010001324.1:0-31503 GCA_018703685.1 Orius laevigatus | reverse complement strand
CAAAAATCTCACTTTGACTACAAAGTTGAATGGTTTTTTGGGTTGTTAGTTGTGAAATGCGATAAAAATTGAAGTTTTATTAACTTTTAGTTGAGGAATCTGTCATTGGAGAGTAGATCGAGAAAGATTTCTTCTTCTGTGTCCTCTCAGGGGGTATCAAACTACTCGGATTGTTCTCTTGTAATTTTGTTGGAGGGGTAACGCCCCTGATCCGCTCACCGACGACACCCCGGGAGAGAAAATCGCGTTTAACACGTGTTCCGAACGTGTCATGATATTGAGAAAAGTTCCTATAAAAGTTTTGTCTCCCCACAAACGCCTCCCCTCCCCCCCTCCTCCACCCCCCCTTCCTCACCAACGTTTTTCACAAGAGTGTCCACATATTGCCCGGAAAAACAATTTTCGGTTCGGAAAAACTTTTTTTTTTTTAAATTTGCCTTGAAATAATTATTTTGATCCTAGTTGGGAAAATATTGTTTTATTTTTATTGGTAAAGGGTCAAATTCAACGAAAGGATTTGTTTTCTAGGAAAGGGTCAAATTATACGATTGCATGGACTAGCAAACGGGGGGGGGGAGTTTTCCTGAAGGGTCAAATTCAAATTTTTTTTTTTCAAGTTTTCAATATTTTGGTCAAATTTGAAGGAAAAAGTAGTTTCCTCGTGAAGGGTTTTGACCCAAATCTTCGAATTTGTTCGAAGATTAGACCCGCGAAGGGTCAAATTTAACGAAAAAAAAACATTTTACCCTCTTAAAGGGTCAAATTTAACGAAAAAATCGTTTTACCCCTAAAGGGTCAAATTTAACGGGGGAAACAAAACATTTTACCCCTAAAAGGTCAAATTCCACGAAAAGAGGTGTTTTCTTGCAAAGAGTCAATTTCAAGGAATTTTTTTTTTCTTCTCAAGGGTTTTCTACGAAAGGGTCACATTTAATGAAAACTTTTTTTTTTCTCTCTCTCCTAAAGGGTCAAATTCAACGAAAAGATTTGTTTTCTTGTGGAGGGTCAAGTTTATCGAATTTTTTTTTTTTTTTGCAAAGGGTCAAATTTAACTAAAAGAGTGGTTTCCCGTGAAGGGCCAAGTTCAACAAAAAAATCCGGTTTTCTGTTAAAGGGTCAAATTTAACGGTAAAAAGTGGTTTTTCTCCTAAAGGGTCAAATTTAACGGTAAAAAGTGGTTTTTCTCCTAAAGGTTCAAAATTAACTAAATGAGTGGTTTCCTCTTAAAGGGTCAAATTCGAACATTAGACCCGCGAAGGGTCAAATTTAACGAAAAAAAAATCATTTTACCCTCATAAAGGGTCAAATTTAACGGGAAAAATCGTTTTACCCCTAAAGGGTCAAAAGCGAAAAAATCATTTTTCCTCTAAAGGGTCAAATTTAGCCCCCCCTCGAATTTTTTTTATCCCTAAAGGGTCAAATTTAACGAAAAATAATTTTACCCCTAATGGGTCAAATTTTCGAAAAATTATTTTACCCCTAAAGGGTCAAATTTTTGAAAAATCATTTAACCCCTAAAGGGTCAAACTTTCGAAAAATCATTTTACCACAAATTTGGGGGTCAAATTTAACGGGAAAAAATCATTTTACCCCCTAAAGGGTCAAATTCCAAGAAAAGAGGATTTTTTCTTGCAAAGGGTCAAATTCAAAGATTTTTTTTTCTACGGAAGGGTCACATTTAATCAAAACTTTTGTTTTTTCCAAAAGGGTCGAAATTAACGAAAAGACTTGTTTTCCCGGCAATGGGTCAAATTTAACGAAAAAAGTCTTTTAACTCCGAAAGTGTAAAATTCAGCAAAAATATTGGTTTCCTTGGGAAGGGTCAAGTTCATCGTTTTTTTTTTCTCTTCTTCTAGGGTCAAATGACGAAGTCGAGAAAATTTACAACTTATCGACATTTTTTATTGCTTTGTTTTGATTTTTTCGAATTGGCCCAGTTCCGACTGTTTAAAAAGCCATCACTATCCGGGCCCCCCAAATAAAAATGAATTAAGCCCAATTTAAAATACTATGGATCGATCGATCTGGACCACATTTAGTGATTTTCAAGGGTCAAATTAAACAAAAAGATGCTTTTAAACGTCTTTAAAGGGTCAAAACAAGGAAGGTTAAACTAAAAACATTTCAAAGTTTTTTTTTTTTTTACAGTTTTATCATAAAAAAAACCTTCGAGGCAGCTCGAGAGCAGCGTATTTCCTCCGGAAAGTGCCTTCCCTATATCCTGATCTTCTGATTCCTAAAGTTTCACCCACCGCCCCCCCCTGCGAACTACTTTGCCCTAGTTTTGCCTTGATGTCCTAGTTCCCGCCCCAGTCCCTACAGGATAGTTTGGGACTCTCGGTCTGGGAACCCTTAGACGATTGTCAAACTGTCTTCTACTATGTCCTCGGCCATAATATATTCCGTCACCATTCCAACCATTCTCAAACTTTCCGGTATCGAAGAAATACGAATTCCATTAGCCCTAGCAGAGCCCAACCATCTTCCGTGATTTGAACCGTTCTAATATAGTCGCGATCATCAGACATTCCCATCACGATTTTCAACCATCTCAAACTTAGGTACAAGAAATCACGAAATCCATTTAGGCCCCTTAGACAAGTCCCAGACCGACTTTGAAATTTGAGCTGCTATTACGGTATGATCCTCGGCCGCATAGGACTTTCCGTCACGAGTATTTACCATCGTCAACCTCAGGTTCGAGAAATCACGAAAATGCTCTTATGCCCTAGCGATAGTACCAGAAATCCGCGTTCTCGATTCAAGCCATTTTCCAATAGGCTGTCTACATGGTGACAAAAGCTTTAAATACCAAGTCTCGTTTAATTCCAACAATCCTAGCTCAGAGTTATCGCGTCGGTACATATATAGAATATTAAATACTATATATATAAATATATATATATAGCTATAGTCCGCCAAGATGGGATGACTATATATTCGTCGATCAGAGATGATCGTCCTGATCACGAATATATAAGCCTCTACAGCCGAAAGCCGCGTGAGGCCGCCCCCAATAGCCGCTTTCTCGAATCCGCTAAAAAAAGGTGTCCCGTTGTCATTTCAAGTGGTTTTTTTTCTCTCTCTCCCAATACGGCTTTATGACACAATGGCTCCTCTTCAGAAAAGCACATTTTTCCAATATATATGTAGAACGTCATTTACGAGGGAATGGACGGATTTGAACCTCCCGACCCTTCAAAAAGGTCCCGGAGATTTTGAAGATGTGAACGGAATAAGAAAAAAAGTCCATTTTAAGGGGGATTCTCCCATCAGAATTGTTTGTTTCTCATTCAAGAGATCGCAGCACTATCACCCCCAAAATTAGTTTCCTCGTTTCGGGCACTAAAAATGGTCGGAAATTTTTTTTGAAAAGCGCGTTCTCATTCTTTTGGAAAACTACGTACTGTTTAGAAAGCGGTTTTCCCGGAAAATTTTTCCTCGGAAAAATAGGAAATGCAATTTTCCACCAAAACTTTATTTTTAAAAAAACAGGTAGTCATCTTGTAGGTTTTGACGAGCTGATTCCAAATATGCTAATATTAAGACGATCGGATGGATAGATTCGTCGGTACGAGATTTTTAAGGCTTAGATTTTGGCTCTTAAAACTTTGATTTTGAGGATTTTGGACAAAAATTGGGCATTACAAATGTTGATATTGAGGTTTTTGTCGAAAATTTGGCTCTTAAAACCTTGATTTTGAGATTTTGTACGAAAAAAGGCTCTTTAAACTTTGATTTTGAGGTTTTTGGACGAAAATTGGGCTTTACAAATGTTGATTTTGAGGTTTTTGGACGATAATTTGGCTTTTAAAATGTCGATTTTAAGGTTTTTAGGTGAAAAAGAGACTTAAAATATGTTCAGAAAGAAAAGAAAAACTAAATTTTTGGGGAATATTGGAAAAAAAATCATGAGTCTTTTGTGGTTTTGACTAAATATTATGAAATGATTGATTGGTCCGGAGCTGCCCAGAAGACACGAACCTTCTCAAAGGTCTACAGATTTCTGGAGGGATCCTAATTTTGGGGGAAATGAATCCTTTTTTTCTAACATAACTTCAAATTTGGTGATAATTTGTCTGAAATGGGACTAATTTCACTCAGACACATTATAATTACCTAATTACCTAGTTAATTATTATTTTTATGAGAATTTTTTTTCAAGCTAACTTGAATTTTGTGTAGAACATATATATGAAAATGGGAATATTTCACTCAAACTCAATATATTACCTAATTAGTTAATTATTATTAATTAATTTTTGAAATAAAAAAATTTTTTTTTTCAATCATAACTTGAATTTGGTGAAATAAAAATTTTTTTTCAAAAAGTAATTAATTGTTATTAATTATTAATTAATGTTTGAAAAAAATTTTTTTTTCAATCATAACTGAATTTGGTGAAAACAAAATTTTTTCCGAAAAATAATTACATTAGTTAATTAATTACATTATGAATTAATTAATATTGCAAAATGTCAATCATAACTGGAATTTGGTGGAAATCAAATTAATTATTTAGTTATGATTTAATTATTATTTTTATGAAAAAAATCAATCATAACTTGAATTTGGTGATATTTTATGACAAATGGGAATAATTTCACTCAACTCAATATACTTACCTATTAGTTAATTAGATAAATTACATTAATTTTTGACTTTTTTCAATCATAACTTGAATTTGGTGAAAAATCAGAAAAAGTAATGTAATTAGTTAATTAATAATTATGTATTTTTGATATTTTTCAATCCTCACTTGACTTTGGTGAAAAAATAATAAAATTACTTAATTAGTTAGTAATTAATTAATACTATTTTTGAAAAAACAAAAACATTTTTTCCACTCATAACTTGAATTGGTGAAACAAAAATCAAATTAATTAATATAGTTAATTAATTAATTAATTAATTTTTGAAAAAAAATGACATCATAACTTGACATTCTATGTGATAAAAATTTATTTTCAAAATTAATTACTTTAGTTTAATTAATTAATTAATTATAATTTTTGCATTTTTTCAATCATAACTTGATTTGGTGCGAATTTATATAGAGAATGTGGAATAAGTTCCCTCAACTCAATATATAATTTACCATATATTAGTTAGAACAAATAATTAATTACATTTTGATTTGTTTTTTCAATCATAACTTAATTTGGTGATCATAAAATTAATAATTAGTTATTAGATTCACTATAATTACTTTTTGATTTTTTATCAATCATGACTTGATTGGTGAAAGAATCAACATTATTAATTTAGTTACTAATTAATTAATTTTTGAACAGAAATTTTTTTTATGTCAATCATAACGTTGAATTGGTGATAATTTTATGAAAAAGTGGAATAATTTCACTCAACTCATATAATTACCAATTAGTTAATTATTAATTATTATTTTTGAAAAAAAACAATTTTTTTTCAATCATAACTTGAATTTGGCGATAATTTTATGAAAATGGGAAATAAGTTAATTAGTCTAATTACCTAATTACATAATTAATTACCTAATTAGTTAATGAAATTTATCGGGATCACGTGAAGATTATTTGTTAAAATTTGGTGAAGATCGGACCGGGTAGAAAGCCCGTAGCACATTTTTGCAAACTTTAGACAGACATATCTCCGCCATTTTGTCGAATTTCAAAAATCGCTCTCGTCACTTTCAAGATAACCACGAAAGGAAGATTGTGTGAAAATTTCGTGAAAATCGGATGAAAATTGTGGGCCGTGAAGTGTTCCGAGATAAAAAGGCGCGGACGGCCGGACGGCCGGGACGGCCGGACGCCGGACGGCCGGACGGCCGGCACCACAGACAAAGTCATGTCCGGCAAAGATCAAAGTCAGGTTGACACCCTAGGGGGTCTGTGAGGGACCTTCCCCAAAACAGAATCCGACGGTATACAATACTTCTCTTGAGAATAGTAAAAATCTACCAGACACAATCTCCACATACGAGAGAAAAAATTAAGCCGTTTGAAAAGTTCGATGACCTTGAAGGAGTAAGAGTGATGGGTCATCTTTACTTCCCCAAAATATAACTCCCCTTCCCCGCACCATCTTTTCCTTTAAAATCTCGTACCAACGAATCTATTCATCCGATCTTCTTAATATTAGCATATTTGAAATCAGCTCGTCAAAACCTACAAGATGACTACCTGTTTTTTCAAAATTTCTGTTTTGGTGGAAAATTGGATTTTCTATTTTCCCGAAGAAAATTTTTCCGGAAAAACTGCCCCCTAAACAGTACGTAGTTTTCCAAAAGAATGAGAACGCGCTTTTCAAAAAAAATTTCCGACCATTTTTAGTGCCCAAAACGAGGAAACTACTTTTGGGCATCTTCCCTCTCTCTCGCACACTTGGTAGAATTTTGATGTCGGATCCCCCTTAAGATTATAAAAGTTGGTTTTTCGCCTTTTTTTAAGTAGAAAGGCCTACGGAAATAGAATTTAAAGATGACGTCACCTTCCAGAGTCGATTTCGAAAAAAATGGGCTTTTGTCCAAATTGTACGTGTAAGTTACAAATTGGATTTTTTTGCCCGTTTCCCATAATTGGTTCAAGGAGAATCGACTTTAGATTTTCCCGAATACGATCCCTGATGAGTATCTATGAGAAAATAACCCCTCGGAGCTCTTATCGTACATCTTTTGTGTTGGAAAGATGGGTGAGGTGGGGGAGGGTTGGGGGGGTCAAATGAGAGAAAAGCGACGATTGTCACCTAATGAGACCCAATGGTACTATTAGGATACAAAAGAGAACCCAATGCCCTTAATTATACACTTTTTTGTCAGATAAAAAATCAATAAGTGTCATTTTCCAAGTATTTCAGTCAAAAAACACTCGTACATAAATTATGAAACAATTTTATCCAAAAATTTTTTTACTCGAAAAAATGCAAAAAAAAATACAAAAAAAATGCAAAAAAAAGAAAGAAAAAAAGGGAATTCGAACATAAGATGCAACAATTGAACGAAAAACGTGTTTTTGTTTTTTCCCCCCTTGTAAAGGGTCAAATTTAACGAAAACCGCGGGTTTTTCTCGTAAAGGGTCAAATTTAACGAAAACCGCGGTTTTTCTCGTTAAGGGTCAAATTTAACACGAAACCTGATTTTTCTCGTTAAGGGTAAAATTGAACAAAAAACGTGTTTTCCCGCAAAGGTTCTAATTTGACGAAAACCGTGGTTTTTCCCGTTAAGGGTCAAATTAAACGAAAACCGTGGGTTTTCTCGTTAAGGGTCAAATTTAACGAAAAACGTGGTTTTTCTCATAAAGGGTCAAATTAAACGAAAACCGTGGTTTTTCTCATAAAGGGTCAAATTTAACGAAAAACGTGGTTTTTCTCGCAAAGGGTCAAATTTAACGAAAACCGTGGGTTTTCTCGCAAAGGGTCAAATTTAACGAAAACGCCCCCCCCCCTCTCGTAAAGGGTCAAATTTAACGAAAACCGTGGTTTTTCTCCTTAAGGGTCAAATTTAACGAAAACGTGCCCCCCCCTCTCGTAAAGGGTCAAATTTAACGAAAACCACGGGTTTTTCTCGTAAAGGGTCAAATTTAACGAAAAACGTGGTTTTTCTCGTTAAGGGTCAAATTTAAGGAAAAACGTGGGTTTCCTCGTAAAAGGTCAAATTCAACGAAATTCGTGTTTTTTTCTCGTAAAGGGTCTTTTAGGATTCAAAAGAGGGAGGGTAGGTGATGGGAATGTGCTAGGAGGTGGTGGTGGTTGGTGGGGGAGATGAGTAAACGGTTGGGGAGGTCCCCCCTACTTTCCCATCACCATCCCTACCTTCCTAGACCCTCCTCCAACCTTCCACCACCGTTTTCCTCCATATCATTCATATTTTATTCGCGTAAGGAGACAACCTTTCGAATATTTTAATGAAAAATCTCAAGATTAATCCACCTACAATGTTTTTTGAAGTGGGCCATTGCGATTTTGAGGTCGAAACACTTCAATTGAATAGCACTTAAAACGTTTTTTGATTTTACGATCTTTTCCCCTTCCTTTCAATATTTTCTATTTTTAAAATAAAACCGTCGTAAACCCAGTTTTGAACATTTAGATTCCCTATACGCTATCGAATACGTGATTCAAAAATGTTTCCCCCCTATAGTCATTGTTGTGCTTTAATTTCCTATTGGGAGGTGGGGAAGGGGTGGTGGAGGGGTGGGGAGGGACCAAATGGATTAGAAACGTTGAAAAGAAAAAAAGAAGCTTTTTCACCATTTTTGACTTCTCGTTTGTCATTCCACGTTTGAAAAATCTAATCAGGTTAATTGAACCTTTTTTTTATTCTGGGAATGAAGATCTGGAATGAGGCGTGAAAACGAAAATATTCTGTTTACTCTGTAAACCTTTAGGCCTCAAGGAATGTCGACGTCAAACAGCTACCGACTGTTTGTTTATACAACTTTTATTTTTTTATTCTTCCCAAAATATCGAGTTTCGAAGTAACTAATTTCGTGACTTTTAGCCTTTTTAATACAAGCCAATTGCAAATCTGCAAAATTCAATGGTCTGCAAAGTCAATAGCAGGTCTGCAAAGTCAATGGACAAGCCAATAGCAGGTCTGCAAAGTCAATATCAGGTCTGCAAAGTCAATGGCAGGTCTGCAAAGTCAATAGCAGGTCTGCAAAGTCAATGGCAGGTCTGCAAAGTCAATAGCAGGTCTGCAAAGTCAATGAGCAGAGTCTGCAAAGTCAATGCAGGTCTGCAAAGTCATAGCAGGTCTGCAAAGTCAATAGCAGGTCTGCAAAGTCAATAGCAGGTCTGCAAAGTCAATGGCAGGTCTGCAAAGTCAATAGCAGGTCTGCAAAGTCAATAGCAGGTCTGCAAAGTCAATAGCAGGTCTGCAAAGTCAATAGCAGGTCTGCAAAGTCAATAGCAGGTCTGCAAAGCCAATAGATGTCCTGCAAAGTCTATAGCTGGTCTGTAAAGTCAGTAGCTGGCCTGCAAAGGAATAGCGGGTTCGCAGAGCCAATAGAAGGTCTGCAAAGTCAATGGCCAAGACAATAGCAGGTCTGCAAAGTCAATAGCAGGTCTGCAAAGTCAATAGCAGGTCTGCAAAGTCAATAGCAGGTCTGCAAAGTCAATAGCAGGTCTGCAAAGTCAATGGCCAAGCCAATAGCAGGTCTGCAAAGTCCATATCAGGTCTGCAAAGTCAATGGCAGGTCTGCAAAGTCAATAGCAGGTCTGCAAAGTCAATGGCAGGTCTGCAAAGTCAATGGCAGGTCTGCAAAGTCAATGGCAGGTCTGCGAAATCTGCGGGTCTGCAAAGTCAATAACAGATCTGCAAAGTCAATAGCTGGTCTGCAAAGTCAATAGCAGGTTTGCAAAGTCAATAACAGATCTGAAATGTCAATAGCTAGTCTACAAAGTCAATAGCAGGTCTGCAAAGTCAATAGCAGGTCTGCAAAGTTAATAGCAGGTTTGCAAAGTCAATAATAGATCTGCAATGGTCTGCAGTGGTCTGCAAAGTCAATAGGTGGTCTAGAAAGTCAATGGCCAAGACAATATGTAGTAGGTCCGCAAAGTCGATGGCCAAGCCATTAGCACGTCTGCAAAGCCAATAGCAGATCTACAAAGCCAATAGCAGGTCTGCAAAGTCAATAGCTGGTCTGGAAAGTCAATTAACCAATTTCCATGTGACTTTCATCAGTTTCCGTTGATTTTTTCGCCTTTCTGAATCGCCTAAGGTCCCAAAATAGTTAATTTGACGTCACCACTCGTCTTGACGAGGGCGACGAAGAAGGGGGTTGATTGTCAAGTGGCCCCTCAAGCTTCAGAAGGATCTCAAGAAGACAATAGTCGATCAAGGGGAGGGATCTGAATGCAAACAAAGTCCTAGAAGGGAAAAAAAGCGTCGGTCGGGAACTCCGGAAAACGATAACACGTTCAAACAGGAAGAAAGTCGTTCACCAAGACAAAAAAGATTAGAAATATGTAATTTCCCTGATTTATAGACTCTTGGCAGAAATCCCTTGGCAATGGAAGAATCGGAAAAAAACGAATATATCGATTCATATACGAAGAAGTCAGAAATTGGATGTTTGGAGAGCAATTTTAGCGTTTTTGAAAGTGAATATTTGATTTGGGAAGATTTTTTTTGAATAATTTCTAAGTGTTAAAGTCCTCTGGTTTCCGAGGGGTAAAAGTTTGGCCTTTTGACGGTCTTGCTTGGAAAAAAAGACGCTTCTCCACCCAGTTTTTCCGCCATAATTCCAGCTCGTTCCATGAGACCATCTATATATAAATCACAAGCCTTAAGTCCACCGAACTCGTGCTGTATTTTTAAAGCAGGGGGCCCAAGGAGGGTCTTTAGCGTCTCGTGACTATACAGTCGGGCGGTGGTTTGGGGGAGCCCGGGGGGCGGCATCTTCTAATAGAGTGATTCCGGTTCCCGAACACGTCTCGTTGGCCTAACACCCACTTGCGGAGAGTAAAGCCCTTCCCACCCCCCTGACGACCGCCGAACATCGCCCTCCCCACCCCTCCACCACCACCCCTCCGCCACCACCCCTTATTTTCGAGACGCTTCAACGGTAGACAACCGTTCAAAAGTCCATTTCGTACTCGACCCTTTGATAGTAAAAAAAGAAAACCAAAAACCTAATTTTCACCCTTGGCTAAGAAATTATATCTTTCTGGCACATTGCCAAAATACAGCATCCCCAATAGGAATTTAGCAGATTTATGAAGATCTGTAAAGTAAAGAGCAGGTATAATGGAAGGTACTAGATGGACCTTGTAAAAAGTCAATGGCTGCAGGTCAATAGCGTAAACAGGCATATATGCAGCAATCGGCAAAGTCAATAGCTGGTCTGCAAAGTCGATTGCAGGTCTGCAAAGTCGACAGCAAGTCTGCAAAGTCGACAGCAAGTCTGCAAAGCCAATACCTGGTCTGCAAAGTCGACAGCAGGTCTGCAAAGTCGACAGCAGGTCTGCAAAGCCGATACCTGGTCTGCAAAGTCGACAGCAGGTCTGCAAAGTCGACAGCAAGTCTGCAAAGCCAATACCTGGTCTGCAAAGTCGACAGCAGGTCTGCAAAGTCGACAGCAGGTCTGCAAAGTCGACAGCAGGTCTGCAAAGCCAATACCTGGTCTACAAAGTCGACAGCAGGTCTGCAAAGTCGACAGCAGGTCTGCAAAGTCGACAGCAGGTCTGCAATGCCAATACCTGGTCTGCAAAGTCGACAGCAGGTCTGCAAAGTCGACAGCAAGTCTGCGAAGCCAATACCTGGTCTGCAAAGTCGACAGCAAGTCTGCAAAGCCAATACCTGGCCTGCAAAGTCAATAAAGTCAATGTCAGGTCTACAAAGTCTGAAGATATCTGAAGAGTCAACAGCAAACCTGCAGAGTCTGCAATGTCGATGCCAAGTCTGCAGAGTCAACAGCGCTCTGCAATGCATTCAATCAAACATTTTATTTTATCTTTTATCCTTTTTAGATTATTTTCTCCACAAAAACTATGACTTTTTTGTTCTGTCCTTTTTTTCCCAGAGCATTTTCAGTCTTCATTTTTTTTGGTAAAAACGTACTAGGAGGGAAATGTGATGCATTTTAAACTAAGGTCGTTACTTTATTAGGACGCTTTTCCCCTCACGAGAAGGAAAAAGATGGAAAAAAGTCAAAGAACTTTCTAAAAAGGGAAGATGACACAAGAGGCGTCTGGGGTAGGTCACATTAATTGAACCTTAAATCGCGTCATCTCGTCTCCACTAATCAATCATAATATTCCCACTCATTAACCAACCCGACGCTAACTTAATGAAGCGTTTTCTAACCCTTTTTCTCACGTTAAATTCATTTTTTCATCAGAAAATTACGTTTTCCTATTGGCTCTTTGGTTTTTTCGACATCCCCCCCCCCTTTTCACCCCTTTTTCATGGTGGGATCACACTCAATCTCAATCAAGCCCCGGATATATTTTGTAACTAGTAAGATGACGTGAAAAAATGGCGGAGAAAAATGGCGACAAGGGGTGGGGGATCAAATAGGATTCGCCACACTTTAAGGAAATCGCCTATAAAAACTTTTCACGCTCGTAAAAATCACGGAGGGGCGCCCACTTCAAAAAGTTGATATTTTTCTCATAGGAAAAAGAAAAAAAACCTCCACCACTTAGTGGGATTGAACACTTTTGACCATTGTTAGGGAGATTTTTATTTCAAAAAAGGACCCTTTTGGAAAATTGTGGTCTTTTTAGAACCGGAAAGGGGGAAGTCTCTTTTTTATATTGTTTCCGAACATAGTTGGCAGCACTGGTAAGGGAGGGGGGTATATAAAAGGAAGGATTTAAAAGGGAGGGGGGTCCTAAACCACTTCTCTTAATTATGGGCGCTAATCGTCCTCCCACCTCAAACAAGCAGATCAGAGCCTTTTTCCTCTAATGAGGATTTAAAAAACGTCGTTTTAAATTTTATTTTTTCTCTGAAAGAAACCGAAAAAGTCCTTTTTTAAAATCGTCCGCCCTTTCTCAATTAGTGGGATTAATCGATTTTTTAAAACGTTAAATGACTAATGAACATGAATTCATTTTGTGTCCGGTTTTATGATGTTTTCCTGGGAGTTAGAAGTCTCTAGAATTATAGAGCTGTCTTATTTTTAATAAGTTCCCTTCCTTGTAAACTAGCTCTCTGTCTTCGTCTAGCTGACTGCTCTATGCTCTTTGCCTCGGAATCCGGTTCTTTTCTTCTTTGAATTGTGAATCTTTGAATTGTTATCGGGTTTTTCGCCTTGTAAACGGGTTCTTCGCTTCATAAACCTGCTCTTTGCCTCGTAAATCAGTTCTCTTCTTTGTAAACCGGTTCTTTTCACCGTAAACCGGTTATTTTCACCGTAAACCGGTTCTTTTCTACGTAAACCGGTTCTTTCCCTTGTAAACCGGTTCTTTCCCTAGTAAACCGGTTCTTTCCCTTGTAAACCGGTTCTTTCCCTTGTAAACCGGTTCTTTCCCTTGTAAACCGGTTCTTTCCCTTGTAAACCGGTTATTTGCCTTGTAAACCGGTTCTTTCCCTTGTAAACCGGTTCTTTGCCTTGTAAACCGGTTCTTTCCCTTTTAAACCGGTTCTTTCCCTTTTAAACCGGTTCTTTGCCTTATAAACCGGTTCTTTCCCTTGTAAACCGGTTCTTTCCCTTGTAAACCGGTTCTTTCCCTTGTAAACCGGTTCTTTCCCTTGTAAACCGGTTCTTTCCCTTGTAAACCGGTTCTTTCCCTTGTAAACCGGTTCTTTCCCTTGTAAACCGGTTCTTTCCCTTCTAAACCGGTTCTTTCCCTCGCAAACCGGTTCTTTTCCTCGTAAGCCGGTTCTTTTCACCGTAAACCGGTTCTTTTCCACGTAAATCGGTTCTTTCCACGTAAGCCGGTTCTTTCCACGTAAGCCGGTTCTTTTCCACGTAAACCGGTACTTTCCCTTCTAAACCGGTTCTTTCCCTTGTAAACCGGTTCTTTGCCTTATAAACCGATTCTTTCCCTTGTAAACCTGTTCTTCGCCTTGTAAACCCGCCCTTTGCCTTCTATTAATCAACTTTTTCACTTTAATTAAACTTCATTTTTATGATTTGCAGCAAGACAGCGATCTTATATTCGACGAGCAGCCGCCAATCGCAGTCGAGAAAAGCGAGGATGGCTTCTTAAGTGGCCCAAAAAAGCTCTTATCCAGGGTCAAAAGGCAGTTTTTTAACTTTTTCGGATCGAGCGATAAGACTGAAGAAAACGAAGCGACCGAAGCGACTGAAGCAACTCCAGCCGAGTCGACAAAGTCGGAAATCTCCGAGTCGACAAGGTCGGATTCAACTCCATCACGAACGTAAAGCAACCCACCTTATAAGTAACCTAATTAACCTCTTTTGCAGTACCAGAGAAGTCGGCGACGGAAGCATTTTCGACGACGAAGACCGCGACAAAGGCGGATCTGGCGACCTCGGCTCCGGCGACCCCGAAGAACCCCGAATCTTCGAAGACACCATCAAAAACAAAAAATGTAAACTTTTTTTTCATATTTTCTTTTTCATCACTTTCCTTTTTTTTTAGATATCAACAGAGCGACGTTTTATATACAAGAATTTTGGCAGGCTCTGGAAGACAAGGAGAGCGAGCATTATATCGTTATTAAGCGAGAAATCGAAGAAGGTTTGAAAGATCTTTTAAACTCTTTATCCGAAAGGTCACTCATTTCCGGCTCGCATAGCGCACATCTCGTCGCATTCCAGTAAGTGTCGCACTGTCGCATGCGATCATCCATAATGAGTTGTTTTTCAGAAAGACAGAAGAGAACGACCTCACTTCTGCTGTCGTCGATATTTTTTCGCAATTTTCGAGCCCAGATGTGACCTCAGAGATTCAAAACGCGCTCGAGCGAGAGGTCCAGACGCGGCAAAAAATTGGCGACATCGTCATCCGATTCGACCGATCATATCCAATCACAATTCGCTCATTTGGCGGTAATATACAACACAATTTTGTTTGTTTGTTTGTTTAAGACTTGACGGACATTTTTATATATGTATATATATTTATTTATTTATTTTTTATTTTTTTTTAATATATTTAGAATTTAACGAGGATGAACAGTTAGGATGCGAGAACGGTATTTTATGCAATGATCCTGACCGGAAATGTTTGCCGATCGAATTCCGCTGCGACGGTATACCGCAGTGTCCGGACGGTTACGATGAGAATGACTGCCCTGTTGATGTTGCCCGTGTTGAGGATCCGATCACCGAGGGCTCCGTGCCGGAAAATAAATGCCGCGGCGACGACATCTCGCCATGCCCGGGAAGCTCCGAGTACATTTGCGCCGATCAAATTTGCGACGGACGCCCCGACTGCCGAGACGGGAGCGACGAATCCAATTGCACTCGTTGTGAGTCATTCAAAACAAAAACGACTAATTACTAACTCGGTGATGGAATTTTTACTAACAATTTAACTAACTTAGAAGCCTCGCCCGTCCGGAAGTCGCCAAACTACCGCAGAGTTTTAAAAAAGTCATTTTCCTCGGTTATGAATGCCAGCAATGCTGCCGTTGTTACACCACGTTTAAATTCCCATAATTTCCACTATCAATTTTGTCGATATTTATGTCATTAGAAAGCCCTTCGAAATAGCTTTCTAACGGTATAAATATCGATAAAATCGGTTCACAATTGTGGAAGTTATACGCATTTATACGTTCAGCAAGTGTTGCCAACTTAAGATTTATTCAACCAATGCCTTCTGAATCACCAAGTTGGCAACACTTCCACTTCATATTTGTACCATTTACCTTATATGGACTCCATTATTTCCTTTTTTTGCAAAAAATTAGTTCAAAATTAAACGTTTAAAGTTAAAAATGTATTTCCCACCCAAATAATAAGTGTTGCCAACCCAACTGGTTCGTTCAGCGTTGATATTTCAAAATCTTATTTGCACAGTGATGGATGATTTTGTCTTTATTTTGTCAATTTGGCAGCATCGTTGGTACGATTTGTCGAACTTTGAGATTTTCGGTTGTTTTTCCGTCCTGTCCATAGGTAGCACTAGCGTTCATTCTCATGACTTGACTGTACCTTTTTTTTCGTTTATTTTATTTAAATTTCCTTCTAAAAAAGAGGAAATGTGTAAAAATGGGTGAAATTGCAGATTGCCTTCAGAGCGAGTTTATGTGCGACATAAAACGTTGCATTCCGAGCGAAAACCGATGCGACGGAGTCGAAAACTGCCGCGATAAAACCGACGAACAAAACTGCCCGAAAAAAGGTACCCAAACATGTTCGCATAAAATCTATGACGTCATGGAGGGATTCTGTCTCTAGATGACGTCATGAAAAAGTGTGGCGAGATGTGTCCAGTAGGAAATGAAATCCTCCAAAAACAATGACGTCACACATTTGCATGCATTCGCTACATTCAGCCACATTTTTTAGCTTTTACGTCATAAAAGTGAAGCCTGAAACCCTTTTATGACGTCACTGATATTAGAGAAATGTGAACTGCTTATCTCAGCATGTTTTATGTTTTTCTTAGAGCTCTTAGTGCGTATTTATAAAATAATCTCAACGGCAGTTTTTTGAAAAATATTTTTATAATGTTGAACAGTTTTAAGTTGGCAACATTGAAACGTGTTGATCTTGGGGGTGGGGGATCTGATATGTTGGTAACACTGGAACTATTCCAAAATGCCAATTCAATGTTTAAGTTGTATAAACTGGCGTAATCGAAGACTGAATTAGGTTGGCAACATTGAAACGTGTTGGTGGTGATGTTGGCAACACTGGGACTCCAAAATACCATTTCCTTGGTTTCAATTGCACAATTCAATGTTTAAGTTAAACTGACGTAATCGAAGACTGAATTAAGTTGGCAACATTGAAACGTGTTGATCTTAAGGGCCGTGGTACTGTTGGCAACATTGGAAATATTCCAAAATGCCATTTTCTTTGTTTCAACAGCAAAATTCAATGTTTAAGTTGTATAACTTGACGTAATCGAACTGGATTCTTGGGTTGGCAACAATGAAACTTGTTGATCTTAAGTGGGGGGATTTGATGTTGGCAGCAGTGGGAATATTCCAAAATGCCATTTTCCTAAGGACAATAGCACAATTCGATGTTTTAAGTTGTACAAACTGACGTAATCGAAGACTGAATTAAGTTGGCAACATTGGAGGGGAGGGGGGGGGGTTAAAAAATCAAATCACGTATTCTGACGTGTTTTTCCGCATAACCTATTAATGTTCGAACGTTTTCCGACACGCTCAAATCTAATTTGTAATCAAAATAATCAACGTATTCCTTCAATTAGACAAAAATAACGTTCGAAGTTTTATTTATGGGGCAAAAATGAACGATTCCATTCGTTTTGCGATGTTTTTCGAAATAATTTTCCGAGAAGATTGAGGTTTTTTATTTTATGTCGGCAAAAAGAGACATGGCGCCGAAAAGTAATAAAAAAAAAATTGAAAAAAATTATAATAAAATTTTTTATTTGTGCACGACATCTATTTTAACTTTCTCAAAGAGAAGTTATTGTATTACCGTCGGATTCGGGTTTTTGGGGAAGGGTCTTCCAGACCCCCTAGGGTCAAACTGACTTTTGATCTTTGCCGGACATGACTTTGTCTGTGGTGCCGGCCGTCCGGCCGTCCGTCGCCTTTTTTTATCGGAACACTTCACGGCCACAATTTTCATCCGATTTTCACGAAATTTTCACACAATCTTCCTTTCGTGGTTATCTTGAAAGTGACGAGAGCGATTTTTGAAATTCGACAAAATGGCGGAGATATGTCTGTCTAAAGTTTGCAAAAATGTGCTACGGGCTTTCTACCGGTCCGATCTTCACCAAATTTTAACCAAATAATCTTCACGTGATCCCGATTAAATTTCATTAACTAATTAGGTAATTAATTATGTAATTAGGTAATTATGACTAATTAACTTAATTTTCCCATTTTCATACAATAATCGCCAAATTCAAGTTATGATTGTAAAAAAATTTTTTTTTCAAAAATTAATTAATTAATTAACTAATTAGGTAATTATATTGAGTTTGAGTGAAATTAGTCCCATTTTCATAAAATTATCACCAAATTCAAGTTATGATTGAAAAAAAAATTTTTTTTTCAAAAATTAATTAATTAATTAACTAATTAGGTAATTATATTGAGTTTAAGTAAAATTAGTCCCATTTTCATAAAATTATCACCAAATTCAAGTTATGATTGAAAAAAAAAATTTTTTTTTCAAAAATTAATTAATTAATTAACTAATTAGGTAATTATATTGAGTTTGAGTGAAATTAGTCCCATTTTCATAAAATTATCACCAAATTCAAGTTATGATAGCAAAAAAAAATTTTTTTTTCAAAAATTAATTAATTAATTAACTATTAGGTAATTATATTGATTTTGAGTGAAATTATCCCATTTTCATAAAATTATCACCAAATTCAAGTTTGATGAAAAAAATTTTTTTTCAAAAATTAATTAATTAACTAATTAGGTAATTATATTGAGTTTGAGTGAAATTAGTCCCATTTTCATAAAATTATCACCAAATTCAAGTTTTGATAGCAACAAAAAAAATTTTTTTTCAAAAATTAATTAATTAATTAACTACCTAATTAGGTAATTATATTGAGTTTAAGTGAAATTATTCCCATTTTCATAAAATTATCACCAAATTCAAGTTATGATTGCAAAAAAAATTTTTGTTCAAAAATTAATTAATTAACTAATTAGGTAATTATATTGAGTTTGAGTGAAATTAGTCCCATTTTCATAAAATTATCACCAAATTCAAGTTATGTTAGAAAAAAAGGATTCATTTCCCCCGAAATCCTTTGAGAAAGTTCGTGTCTCTGGGCAAGCTCCAGGACCAATACTTTTGTTGGATTTATTGCCTTTTGTTAAGATTATGAGGAGGTTTTTGGTAATTTAGGATGGCTTGTTTTTCGACGTGAAAGACACTTGGAAATTGGACTTAGACCCTTATTTGACTAGTGAAGGCGGTTTTAAAGGACTTTGACCCTTTTTGATGAAATGGCAAAATCTAAAAGGGTCTTTTGTTGTCGAAAAATGTACAATATTTGGCTGAAAAGTGTCATGTTTTTGCCCCTAAGTTCAAAATTTGTCTGAGTATCTTTTTTAGTCCAAAAGGGTCAAAATCTGGCTGAAAAGAGTCTTTTCTTGTCAACAAAGGGTCAAAATTTGTCTTAAAAGTGTCTTTTCTTGTCCTGAAGGGTCAAAATCTGGCTGTAAACTTACGAGTACTTTGACCCCTTTTTAGCCAAAAACGTCAGTTTTCTGGGTGAGCTTTCACCCCATTTCTATGATTTCGTACATTGAACTACCAGGTAACCATCGTTTTAAAAATGGAATTTTAAAAAAGCGATCCTAGACCTTCGAACCTACAGTTGGGTTGCATCAGTCGATTCTCTCACCACGGAACTATGCGGGCACTGCCCAGGAGGGACTTTTTTACATCCTTCGAATTACTCGAAAACTTCATAGAACCTTCCTATAAATTACAAGCTGTTAATTTTTTTTAAAACTGGCGCCACACCCGAGTGCGAAAATTGATACTTGAGATCCACCTACAACCGAAATTATCTTACGACCCCGGGCGAGTTTATGACGAGATAATAAATTCTCTTCCTCCTTATTCTTTTTTTACACTTTTGACCTTTTTTTATCCACTTGAAGTTCTTAAGTTCTTAAACACCGGGAAATTATACATTTACCGGACCATTTTAAAAGATTTTCTTAACGATAAAGGCAGTCTATACAATGTGCAAGACCCTTTTTGGACGATTAGGACAGTTGTTACATAGAAAAGGGCCTTTTTTAGACGATAACAGCAGTCCATACATGGGAAAGGCCCTAGTTTAGACGACAGAGGCAGTTTATTCATAGAAAAGGCCCTTTTAGGACGATTAGGACAGTTTATACATGAAGAAGGCTCTTTTTTAAACGATAAAGGCAGTCAATACATTTAAAATTCCCTTTTAGGACGATTAAGACAGTTTATACATGGAAAAGGCCCTTTTTTAGACGATAATGGCAGTTTTTGACTCGTTTTTACTGGACTTAAACTTCCATAACTTCCACAAATTTTAACCGATTTTATAAATATTTATACCGTTGGAAAGCTCTTTTAAAGGGCTACAGAAGTTATTTAGTGCCTAAAATCGCTCAGACCACTCCAGCTCTCGAAAATGGACAAGAACGCTCATTTTAGTAAAATCTAAATCTTTAAACGTCCTTATCTTCTACAATTTTTGACCGATTTTATCGATATTAGTACCGTTGGAAAGCTCTTTTAAAAGGCTACAAGTTATATTTTACGTACGAAATCGCTCAGATGCTTCCTTTGTCCGAAAAAATGAACCAAAAGTTCATCTCTGGTCTTTTCCGACATTTTCCAAGCTGACAAATTGCTCCGACGGTCTCAATTTTTTATAGAGTAAACAAAAGGATTTATTTTTAACATAATGCCATCACCCTCGGTCCAGTCTGACCTAATCGGGGCGCGGCGTTGTCATAGTTAATAGATTGCCTCTTATACTCAGAAGACTTAAAATTACAAGAAAGAAAAGTCGTTTCCGAACGATATTTCATATCGATGGACGCGTTTTTTAAGACCCCCGAGGCGCGAAAAAATCACAAAATTACACGGCCTTCTCGATAAATTTAGAAAGGTGAAATTATTGCTTTTGTTGACAGTTTCCGTTATGAGAGGAGTTCAAGAAGGAGGACGTTCAAGTTTTCAAAGTCAAAAGACTCATTTCATCCAGTTTCTGACAATTTTTGACAAAAAAAAGACCCTTTTCTGACAATTCTTGACAAAAAAAGACCCTTTTCGGACACTTTTTGACCCTTCAGGACACGAAAAGACACTTTTTAGCCTGATCTTGACCATTTTAGAGAATAAAATAACATTTTCAGATAGTAAAAAAAAAGAAGAAAAAAAAACATGAAGGAGGGTCAAAGTCCACGTACGAAGTGTTATTTCCTTCAAGGAAAAGGGTCAAAACACAGTATGAAGGGTCAAAGTTCACGCAAAAAGTGATATTTCTGTCGAGAAAGGGGTCAATACACATAAAGAAGGGTCAAAGTCCACATAATTAGCTTCATTTCTGTCAGGGAAAAGGGTCGAAACACTGTAAGAAGGGTCAAAGTTCACAAAAAAGTGTTATTTCTGTCGAGAAATGGGTCAATACACTTAAAGAAGGGTCAAAGTCCACATAATTAGCTTCTTTTCAGTCAGGAAAAGGGTCAAAACACAGTAAGAAGGGTCAAAATTCTCGCAAAAGTGTTATTTCGGTCAAGAAAAGGGTCAAATCTCAGTATTAAGGGTCAAAGTCTACGTAAGTAGCGTCATTTCTGTCAGGGAAAAAGAGTCAAAGCGCAGTAAGAAGGGTCAAAGTTCACGCAAAAAGTGTTATTTCCGTCAAGAAAAGGGTCAACGCAAAGTAATAAGGGTCAATACAAATGAAGAAGGGTCAAAGTCCACATAAGTAGAGTAATTTCTGTCAGGAAAAAGGGTCAAAACACAGTAAGAAGGGTCAAAGTTCACGCAAAAAGTGTTATTTCCGTCAAGAAAAGGGTCAAAGCAAAGTAATAAGGGTCTATACAAATGAAGAAGGGTCAAAGTCTACATAAGTAGAGTCATTTCTGTAAGGAAAAAGGGTCAAAACACAGTAAGAAGGGTCAAAGTTCACGCAAAAAGTGTTATTTCTTTCGAGAAAGGGGTCAATACACCTAAAGAAGGGTCAAAGTCCACATAATAAGCGTCATTTCTGTCAGGAAAAGGGTCAAAACACAGTAAGAAGGGTCCAAGTTCATGCAAAAAGTTTTATTTCTATCAAGAAAAGGGTCAAAGCAAAGTAATAATTGTCTATACAAATGAAGAAGGGTCAAAGTCCACATAAGTAGAGTCATTTCTGTCAGGAAAAAGGGTCAAAATACACTAAGAAGGGTCAAAGCTCCATAATTAGCGTCATTTCTGTCAGGAAAAAGGGTCAAAATACACTAAGAAGGGTCAAAGTTCACGAAAAAAGTGTTATTTCCGTCAAGAAAAGGGTCAATGCAAAGTAATAAGGGTCAATACAAATGAAGAAGGGTCAAAGTCCACATAAGTAGAGTAATTTCTGTCAGGAAAAAGAGTCAAAACACAGTAAGAAGTTTCAAAGTTCACGCAAAAAGTGTTATTTCTGTCGAGAAAGGGGTCAATAGACCTAAAGAAGGGTCAAAGTCCACATAATAAGCGTCATTTCTGTCAGGAAAAGGGTCAAAACACAGTAAGAAGGGTCCAAGTTCATGCAAAAAGTTTTATTTCTGTCAAGAAAAGGGTCAAAGCAAAGTAATAAGGGTCTATACAAATGAAGAAGGGTCAAAGTCCACATAAGTAGAGTCATTTCTGTCAGGAAAAAGGGTCAAAACACAGTAAGAAGGGTCAAAGTTCACGCAAAAAGTGTTATTTCTGTCGAGAAAGGGGTCAATACACCTAAAGAAGGGTCAAAGTCCACATAATAAGCTTCTTTTCTGTCAGGAAAAGGGTCAAAACACAGTAAGAAGGGTCCAAGTTCATGCAAAAAGTTTTATTTCTGTCAAGAAAAGGGTCAAAGCAAAGTAATAAGGGTCTATACAAATGAAGAAGGGTCAAAGTCCACATAAGTAGAGTTATTTCTGTCAGGAAAAAGGGTCAAAACACAGTAAGAAGGGTCAAAGTTCACGCAAAAAGTGTTATTTCTGTCGAGAAAGGGGTCAATACACCTAAAGAAGGGTCAAAGTCCACATAATAAGCTTCTTTTCTGTCAGGAAAAGGGTCAAAACACAGTAAGAAGGGTCAAAGTTCTCGCAAAAGTGTTATTTCTGTCGAGAAAGGGGTCAATACACCTAAAGAAGGGTCAAAGTCCACATAATAAGCGTCATTTCTGTCAGGAAAATGGTCAAAACACAGTAAGAAGGGTCCAAGTTCATGCAAAAAGTTTTATTTCTGTCAAGAAAAGGGTCAAAGCAAAGTAATAAGGGTCTATACAAATGAAGAAGGGTCAAAGTCCACATAAGTAGAGTTATTTCTGTCAGGAAAAAGGGTCTAAACACAGTAAGAAGGGTCAAAGTTCACGCAAAAAGTGTTATTTCTGTCGAGAAAGGGGTCAATACACCTAAAGAAGGGTCAAAGTCCACATAATAAGCTTCTTTTCTGTCAGGAAAAGGGTCAAAACACAGTAAGAAGGGTCCAAGTTCATGCAAAAAGTTTTATTTCTGTCAAGAAAAGGGTCAAAGCAAAGTAATAAGGGTCTATACAAATGAAGAAGGGTCAAAGTCCACATAAGTAGAGTTATTTCTGTCAGGAAAAAGGGTCTAAACACAGTAAGAAGGGTCAAAGTTCACGCAAAAAGTGTTATTTCTGTCGAGAAAGGGGTCAATACACCTAAAGAAGGGTCAAAGTCCACATAATAAGCTTCTTTTCTGTCAGGAAAAGGGTCAAAACACAGTAAGAAGGGTCCAAGTTCATGCAAAAAGTTTATTTCTGTCAAGAAAAGGGTCAAAGCAAAGTAATAAGGGTCTATACAAATGAAGAAGGGTCAAAGTCCACATAAGTGTAGTCATTTCCGTCAGGAAAAAGGGTCAGAACCAGTAAGAAGGGTCAAAGTTCACGCAAAAAGTGTTATTTCTGTCGAGAAAGGGGTCAATACACCTAAAGAAGGGTCAAAGTCCACATAATAAGCTTCTTTTCTGTCAGGAAAAGGGTCAAAACACAGTAAGAAGGGTCCAAGTTCATGCAAAAAGTTTTATTTCTGTCAAGAAAAGGGTCAAAGCAAAGTAATAAGGGTCTATACAAATGAAGAAGGGTCAAAGTCCACATAAGTAGAGTTATTTCTGTCAGGAAAAAGGGTCAAAACACAGTAAGAAGGGTCAAAGTTCACGCAAAAAGTGTTATTTCTGTCGAGAAAGGGGTCAATACACCTAAAGAAGGGTCAAAGTCCACATAATAAGCTTCTTTTCTGTCAGGAAAAGGGTCAAAACACAGTAAGAAGGGTCCAAGTTCATGCAAAAAGTTTGATTTCTATCAAGAAAAGGGTCAAAGCAAAGTAATAAGGGTCTATACAAATGAAGAAGGGTCAAAGTCCACATAAGTAGAGTCATTTCTGTCAGGAAAAAGGGTCAAAGCTCCATAATTAGCGTCATTTCTGTCAGGAAAAAGGGTCAAAATACACTAAGAAGGGTCAAAGCTCCATAATTAGCGTCATTTCTGTCAGGAAAAAGGGTCAAAATACACTAAGAAGGGTCAAAGTTCACGCAAAAAGTGTTATTTCTGTCGAGAAAGGGGTCAATACACCTAAAGAAGGGTCAAAGTCCACATAATAAGCTTCTTTCTGTCAGGAAAAGGGTCAAAACACAGTAAGAAGGGTCCAAGTTCATGCAAAAAGTTTTATTTCTGTCAAGAAAAGGGGTCTAAGGACAGTAATAAGGGTCAATTCACATGAAAAGGGTCAAAGTCGACATAAGTTAATTCATTTCTGTCAGAAAAAGGGTCAAAGCTCCATAATTAGCGTCATTTCTGTCAGGAAAAAGGGTCAAAATACACTAAGAAGGGTCAAAGTTCACGAAAAAATGTGTTATTTCTGTCAAGAAAAGTGTCAAAGTATTATAAAAATGATTCCTTTCGTCAGTAGAGGGTCAAAGTACTTTTAGGAGGCTCAAGTCTGAGTCGATGGATGAGTCAAAGTCTATTTTTCCCCCTTTAGGAAGTGGAGAATTACCGGAATCAGGGTCACAAGAAAATATTGCGATTTATAATCTCGAAGGCGCCTTGTAAAACGTTTATCGATCGACTTAACATGAAAGATCCCTTTTGTAATCCTTTTCATTTTTGAAATTCAAATTTTTTTCCCCTCTTCATAAAGTGAAAAAAGGAGAAAAAACGCCGAAGTTGCTTAACTCTGGTATGGACTTCAATTATGTTTAATGGATTTTAACTAATTTATGGCCTTTTAGTGGTAAACAATCTTATTCAGGATTGATATGCTTGTTCAAAGGTTTGCTTTACACCCTTTGTGCGTTTGAGCTGCAATTTAACCTCAAAATTATATTTACATTCGTAAACGTGAATATCTAATTTATTACAGCCTTCGATTTTCTAAAAAACCATAGTGGAACAAACAAGATTCATTTCAAAGCGAAAAAAATTGAATTTTTTGCAGAATTCTTTAGTATTCCTCATAAGGAAGATTTGTTTATAACAAAAAAGAGGTCTAGGATGGACTTTGACCCTTTTTTTGTAAAAACTTTCGAACTTTTGGAGAAAGGTTTTGACCCTTGATTACTTTGACCCTTTTAAATGACATTTTTCATGTGTAGTTTGACCCTCTTTTCCCTATAGTTAGCCTTCTTTTTTTAACGGAAATAGGGCTTTGACCCTTCTTCCACTGTTTTTTCATCCATTGTCATGTATATTACTGCAAGAAGACCTTGCTCATGTATATACTGCCTTTATCGTCTAAAAAAGGTTTTTTTTTCCATGTATAAACTGTCCTAATCGTTAAAAAAAGGGCCTTTTCTATGTTCAAAGTGTCCTAATCGTCTATAAAAAGGGCATTTTATATGTTTAAACTGTTCTAATTGTCCTAAAAAGTATTCTTCTATGTCTAGATTGCCTTTATGGTCTAAAAAAGGGCTTTTTCCATGTTTAAACTGTCCTAATTGTCTATAAAAAGGGCATTTTCTATGTTTAAACTGTCCTAATTGTCCTAAAAGGGATTCTTCCATGTCTAGACTGCCTTTATCGTCTAAAAAAGGGCTTTTTCCATGTATAAACTGTCTTAATCGTCTAAAAAAGGGCCTTTTCCATGTACTAACTGTCCCAATCGTCTAAAAAAGGGCTTTTTCCATGTTTAAACTGTCCTAATTGTCTATAAAAAGATCATTTTTTATGTTTAAACTGTCCTAATTATCCTAAAAGGGATTCTTCCATGTCTAGACTGCCTTTAACGTCTAAAAAGGGCCTTTTCTATGTTCAAAGTGTCCTAATTGTCTATAAAAAGGGCATTTTCTATGTTTAAACTGTCCTAATTGTCCTAAAAGGGATTCTTCCATGTCTAGACTGCCTTTATCGTCTAAAAAAGGGCTTTTTCCATGTATAAACTGTCCTAATCGTCTAAAAAAGGGCCTTTTCCATGTACTAACTGTCCCAATCGTCTAAAAAAGGGCTTTTTCCATGTTTAAACTGTCCTAATTGTCTATAAAAAGATCATTTTTTATGTTTAAACTGTCCTAATTATCCTAAAAGGGATTCTTCCATGTCTAGACTGCCTTTAACGTCTAAAAAGGGCCTTTTCTATGTTCAAACTGTCCTAATAATCCTAAAAGGGATTCTTCTATGTGTAAACTGCCTTTATCGTCTAAAAATGGGCTTTTTTCATGTATAAACTGTCCTAATCGTCTGAAAAAAAAAAGGGCTTTTTCTATGTTTAAACTGTCCTAATCGTCCTAAAAGGGATTCTTCTATGTCTAGACTGCCTTTATCGTCTAAAAAAGGGCTTTTTCCATGTATAAACTTTCCTAATCGTCTATAAAAAGGGCCTTTTTTATGTTTAAACTGTCCTAATCGTCTAAAAAAAGGGCATTTTCTCTATTTAAACTGTCCCAATTGTCCTAAAAAGGATTCTTCAATGTATAGACTGCCTTTATCGTCTAAAAGGCCTTTTTATGTATAAACTGTCCTATTCGCTCAAAAATTGGCGTTTCCATGTATAGGCTCTACCCTCCCCACTCCACCACTCACCACAAACTTAATTCTCGAAAAACTCAACAAGACCATTCTATAAAGGAGTTTTATCGTCAAAAAAGGGCAAAATAAACAAGCAAAGAACATATTTTTTCTTTTTTCGTTTCTTTTGTTCAAAAAAGAGTCGCTGATTTCGACGAGAATCCCGAAATTGGGTAAATTATTCAAATGAAATTGTCGTGTTTTTGGATTCCGTGTTCGGGAGCCCTCTTAAGGCAAAACGCCGCCCCCACCCCCCTCCACCCTCCCCCGCAACCCTTCACCACCCCGGAGACCACGACTATCACAAATAACCGCAGAAAACCTAGCAACGTAATCGTAGTCTCGTGTCAGAAGAGCCTCCCCTTCCCTCTTCCCACTCACCACCGCCGCCCCCGCCCATCCAAGCCTATTTTTTCTCGAAACCGCCACCACCAACTACTAAACGTTACATCAATCACACGGATATTTCGATATTTTATTTCCTCCCTTATTTTTTTATTCCGCCATAATTTCTCTTCATGATTAACTTCCCCCGACCCTTATTTATCCTCATTCTTTTTATAGTACACGCCATAAAATTTTTTTCCATAACTTTCTCACTTTTAAACAGATTTTTCAAGTTCAAAAAGGGTCAAAGTCCACCCAACGTGTCTTATAGGTCAAACTCAGTGATTTTTCCGTCTGAAAGGGCCCCCGGAAAAGGGTCAAAGTCCACCCAAGGGTCAAACTCAGTGAATTTTCCATCCAAAAGGGCCCAAAAAGGGTCAAAGTCCACCCAACGTGTCTTAGAGGTCAAACTCAGTGATTTTTTTCGTCCAAAGTTGACCGAAAAAGGGTCAAAGTCCACCCAACGTGTCTTATAGTCAAACTCAGTGATTTTCCCTTCCCCCCCAAAGAGAGGCCCCAAAAAAAAGGGTCAAAGTCCACCAAGGGTCAAACTCAGTGATTTTCGTTAAAAAGGGCCCCCCCAAAAAGGGTCAAAAGTCCACCCAAGGTCTTTATAGCAAACTCAGTGATTTTCCTCTCCAAAGGGCACAAAAAAAGGTCAAAGTCCACCAAAGGGTCAACTCAGTGATTTTTCGTTAAAAAGGGCCCAAAAAAAAAGGGTCAAAGTCCACCCAAAGTGTCCTTATAGGTCAAACTCAGTGACTTTTCCCTCCAAAAGGCCCCAAAAGGGTCAAAGTCACCAAAGGTCCAAATTCAGTGATTTTTTCATTCAAAAAGGTCCCAAAAAAGGGTCAAAGTCCACCCAAAGTCATAGAGGCAAATAGTGATTTTTGTCCAAAAGGGTCAAAGTCCACACAAAAAGTGCCCTTCTCGGACAAAAAAAGGGGGTAAGAAGGGTCTTTTCGACTTCGGAGACCAAAATCTTCCATTTTAAATACAGAAAATGGATTAAATGCAAAAAAAAATTTAAATGTGGAAAGAAAGGTAGATAATTTTCGTCGAGGTCGCCTATAAAAACCTTTAGCTCCTTCCCACGCGTTCGATTCCAAAATAGAATAAACGAGCTTGAAAGCAATTGAAAAAATTGTATAAAACAAGACTGGAGAAGTCGGGCGTATTAGTCACGACGGAAGCCAAATGTTAATTCCGTTAATGGTTTTTTTCTACTCCCTTTCTGCCCTATCGATAGCCAAGACGTCGACTTTTATCGTCCGGCAGTAAATCTCAATGAAGGGTGTCGAAACACTTCGTTTCTACTCCGTATAATTGTCCCCTTTTTTATACGATTCAATCCAAGAAAAATCAAGAATGCGGAGTGAAATGCGAAAAATCTGAAGATCCTTCCTCAAGACTCCTGAGGAACCGAGAATAAAATGTTGATACAGAATCATTGATTGGTCAACACCGTTTTTAGACGATTGAGGACGGTTATACATAAAGAAAGGCCTTTTTTAGACGATAAAAGGCAGTCTAACACATCGAAGATACCCTTTTAGGACAATAAGGACAGTTTAAGCATGGAAAATGCCCTTTTTTAGACGACTAGGAAAGTTTATACATAGAAAAGGCCCTTTTTTAGACGATTAGGACAGTTTATACATAGAAAAGGCCCTTTTTTAGACGATAAAGGCAGTCTAGACATGGAAGATTCCCTTTTAGGACAATAAGGACAGTTTAAGCATGGAAAATGCCCTTTTTTAGACGACTAGGAAAGTTTATACATAGAAAAGGCCCTTTTTTAGACGATTAGGACAGTTTATACATAGAAAAGGCCCTTTTTTAGACGATAAAGGCAGTCTACACATCGAGATACCCTTTTAGGACAATAAGGACAGTTTAAGCATGTAAAATGCCCTTTTTAGACGACTAGGAAAGTTTATACATAGAAAGGCCCTTTTTAGACGATTAGGACAGTTTATACACAGAAAAGGCCCTTTTTTTAGACGATTAGGACGGTTTATACATAGAAAAGGCCTTTTTTTAGACGATAAGGCAGTCTACACATCGAAGATACCCTTTTAGGACAATAAGGACAGTTTAAGCATGGAAAATGCCCTTTTTTAGACTACTAGGAAAGTTTATACATAGAAAAGGCCCTTTTTTAGACGATTAGGACAGTTTATACACAGAAAAGGCCCTTTTTTTAGACGATTAGGACGGTTTATACATAGAAAAGGCCTTTTTTTAGACGATAAAGGCAGTCTACACATCGAAGATACCCTTTTAGGACAATAAGGACAGTTTAAGCATGGAAAATGCCCTTTTTTAGACGACTAGGAAAGTTTATACATAGAAAAGGCCCTTTTTTAGACGATTAGGACAGTTTATACATAGAAAAGGCCCTTTTTTTAGACGATAAAGGGCAGTCTACACATCGAAGATACCCTTTTAGGACAATAAGGACAGTTCAAACCATAGGAAAAGCCCTCTTTTTAGGACATAGGAAAGTTCGTGTCACAAGCTATACCATTACAGCACCACATACCCACATAGAAAATAGGCCCTTTTTTCTCCAGAACGATGACATTTTTTAGGGATTAGATAGGCACATGTTTATTATACCTGATTAGTAATCTCCCGAGTTCTAGGATAGGGACAGGGATTTATCGTCGCAACCTTATATACTAATAGAAACCAGAAGAGGAAAAGGGCCTCTTTTTTTTTTGTTAGAAGATCATCTAAAGGCCAGTCTTAGTAACATTATTGGAAAGAAGATTCCCTGTTTTTTTCTAGGACATCATCAAGGTACATGCTTAAGCATGGGAAAGAAAAATTCCCCTTCTTTTTTTTTTTTTTTAGGGACTCTGATTTATGAAAAAGTTGTTGTGCTTGCCCGCGCCAACACTAGAGAGGCACTTTTGGGATCCAGATTTTTGTTCTCCCTAAACGAAATAACTAAGACGAAAAATTAAAAAAAAAAAATAAAAAAAAACACAAAAAAAAAACAAAAAAAAAAAAAAAACAATAAAAAAAAAAAAAAAAAGGAAAAAAAAAAAAAAAATAAAAAAAAAAAAAAAAAAAAAAAAATAAAAAGAAAAAAGATCAAAAATCAAATAACAAAAAAATAAAATAAAAAAAAAAATAAAAAAAAAAAAAAAAAAAAAAAATAAAATAAAGTTAAAAAAAAACAATAAAAAAAAATCTAAAAAACAAAAAAAAAAAAAAGGGAAAAAAAAAAAAAAAAAAAAAAAAAAGCAAAAAAAACATTCTTCTTTTTGCCCCGATGTTTTTACCGGAATTTTGATTTCTTTTGTCTGGGAAATATGGGGCTCTTGCTTACCCCACTGCCTCGCGGATCCCCGAGTTTTTGACCCCCCCACACCTCATTTGGGGAATGGGGGGTGACGGGGGGTGTGAGCCCGAGGGTGGGGTACCCTTGGGCACCGGCCTTGGCTGGCCTGGGGGTCTTTCCCTTTTTTTTGTTAAACTAGAGAGGGTTTTTTTGTTTTCCTTACCATTGACAAAAAAAACACAAAAAAAAAAAGAAAAAAAAGACCCCCTCGTTGATAAGTTTGTTGGAACAAGTAGGGGCCCTTCCTCCCCCTCTACTTAACCCTACCAGATTGACTATTTGATATTAGCTTTCTGACGACGATAGGGGGGTTATAGGGATCACTTTTTAGTTTAACCCTTCTTAGTCTGATTTTAGATTCATGTTTACTACACTAGGGGCCATAATCAACCATTTAGATTTGCCGAATTTTCATCCCCCCATATTTATGTCATTCCCTTCAATTTTTCAAACATTTTTGACCAACTCGCGAGTTCCGGACATGATCCTATTGCTTTTGTAGACTAGATGATTTTTTCCTTCGTTATACGATCAAAAAAGCTTCTTTTTTTGCATAAATGATTTTGGAACAACTTCTTTTGGACCGGGAATCCTACCCAGGGGGCGCGGGTCCCTGGTTACCACAAATTGTGTTCCTTTCCTACCAAAAGGGAACCATTGTTAAAAGTGGGAATTTTTAATCCATTTTGACACAAGTTAGATGGAGGGCCTCAGTTTTTAGTTGATTTTTGTTCTTTTTGGACACTATGGGGCACATGTTTGTACTTCGAGTTCGGACCTATATAAGGACCCGTTTGACATAGATTTTTTTCCTTTACGACCAAAAATGCCGTCCTTTTTTAGGTTGATGATTTTTTTTGACCCTCTTTTTCGATCTCACGGCACCAGGGGGCTCCTTTTTTAACCAAATTGTGTCCTTTACTACAAAATGGGACCCTTTTCTATTTAAAAGTGATTTTTAACCCTTTTTCATACTTAAGGCCTTTTAGCTTTTGATTGATGTTCTTTTTGGACAACTAGGGGCCATTTTACTTCGAAATTTTCGGATACATAAGGGACCCTTTTAGCTAAGATTTTTTCCTTACGAACCCCAAAAATGTCTTTTTTTTGCATGATTTTGACCTTTTTTTGGAGACCAGGTGGCCTTTTTAAACCAAATTTTGTTCCTTACTACCAAAAGGACCCTTTTAAAAAGTGATTTTGGTAAACCCTTTGACACTTAGGTGCTGCCATCTTTAGCTTGTGATTTGGTTCTTTTGGACACTAGGGCCATTTTTTACACCCGATTTTCGACATAAGACCCTTTTAGCTAAAGTCTTCCTTTACGACAAAGGCTTGATTTTGATTATATAGTCGAAAAAGGGTTGGAAGGGCAAAGTGAGCATCTTTTTTTTTTCCTCTTGCCAAATAGGTATGAATTGTCCTATGAGTGATTCTAAATAGGAAGTTTCTTAAGCGCCCCCACTCGTCTCCGCCTCAGCCTCATCGCATCCTCCGATCGGG
>JAGWEN010001323.1:0-31538 GCA_018703685.1 Orius laevigatus | reverse complement strand
CAAACTTACCCCTAACATATCCCCTAACTTAGCCTCAAACTACCCCCTAACTTACCCCCTAATTTAGCTTCAAATTACCCCCTTTAACGTATCCCCAACTCACCTCCTAACGTATTTCCAACTTATCCCCTAATTTAACCCAAACTTACCCCTAACATATCCCCTAACTTAGCCTCAAACTACCACCTAACTTACCTCCTAACTTACCCCCTAATTTATCCTCAAATTACCCCCTTAACGTATCCCCAACTTACCCCCAAATTTAGCCCCAAATTAACCCTAACTTCTTCCCTAACTTAGCTTCAAACTACCCCCTAACTTAGCCCCAACTTATCCCCCACCTTACCCCCTAACTTATCTCCTAAGTTAGCCCCAACTTATCCCCTAACTGAGCCCCAGCTTAAGCCTTGAGTGAGGCCTAACTTACCCCCTAACTTATCCCCAACTTACCCACTTACTTAGCCCAATACTTACCCTCTAACTTATCCCAACTTACCCCTAACTTGGTCCAAACTTACAACTAACAAGAGAGGTCAATGTAACCTCAAATCTACCATGAAAAAATCTTTTAAGCCAACAGGTGGTGTCTGTGGCATTAATTGCTTCGTTTCTAGCGTTACAGGCTGGCAAATAAACAACGCGATTTCGAATAAAAAACCATAATAGAAAACTCTCCTCAGTAACCAATCTCCCTCAGGATTAACAAAACTTTCCTTGAAATATCTGTGGTTAAGATATCGACGTGAAAAGGGTTCAAGCTCTGATTTGGGTTTTTGTCGTTGAAGGGACGAAAAAAAAGGGGGTCAACCGATTGAAAATCCCTGTAGCGGCCGCTGCCCTTCCAGTCGAGCACATCTAACCGAACGAACCCTTTGTGGACCCAGCCGTGTGACAAAAGCGGCCACGAAACCCAATCCGGAGAATATATAAATCCAAAAGAAGAATCCTAAATTTTCCAAAAGAAGGTCGGATTAAGGAATTTTCACTTGGCAAACAATTTTATTTTATATCGTTCTCTCCCTACAATATTCATAAAAATGATAACGATCCAAAGATACATGGGAAGCCTCACTTGTTGCTCTGGCTAACGACTGCTAACCTTCCCTTCCCTCCGCTTATGTATTATTCAACATTCCAGGAGGTTCTTTACCACTTTCCCTGCTTGCTTTTAACAGTGCGACTATATTAAAAACTACGATTCGTAATTATGGAATTCTGGGAGGTGTTCAAAGGGGGTTTCCATGCGTAATATCTTTGAAAATAAGAAAAAAGCGTTGAATTTTATAAAACACAAATCGTGGGCTCTAATGTCTTGGGACTAGCAACTCATCCACTTAGAAACGGCTCGTTAACGGCGGGTGATAAAGGGTTTTCGGTATGGGGAAACTCGGAAGTCACGCGAGTGTAATTAGCAGATTGCCTCGGATAGCGCTAATTGATCGATGTACCCGAGCGCCCGCTCCTTTCTATTCATCTTCGCTGTTTTTCGACGAATTTGATCTACGCGTGTCACTGGGGCGACTAGGCGAGCGAACTTCCCAGCAATTGTGCGAAAAAGCGAGATGTAAATAAATGCATGCGCAAAGTTGACTAGGAAGAAGTTGGAACAGTTTTTTGATGTCGATCAATGGTATCTGATGAAGAGGGGTGCACTATAAAGTTTTTGGTACAACTTATATCAGCAAAATGTGTGTTTTTCCAGGGAAAAGTGCATTTTATCAGCGAAAAGTTTTTACATCCGAAATACAATAACTTCCTCATCGAGGAAGTTAAACGTACGTTTATTATGTCCACAAAAAAAGTGCGTTTTGAATGCAAAATATGCGTTTTATCAGCCAATAAGTGCGTTTAATCACCAAAATGTGCGTTAACTAGGAAACAGTGCGTTTTTACAGCCAAAATAGGAAAAAGTGCGTTTTAATTGGAAAAAGTGCGTTTTACAAGGAAAAGTGCGTTTTTACAAGGAAAAGTGAATTTTAATTGCAAAAAATGCGTTTTATGTGAAAAAAAAAAAAAAAAAAAGCTTTTTAGCTCCCCCAAAAAGGCTTTTTAATTGGAAACAAGTGCGTTTATAGTAAAAAATTGAATCTGAGCTACTGCCCCCATTGCAATAGGTAGATTTTCTGAAAGAAATCTACCTAAAAAGTTGCGTTCCACATTACAAGAAGAAAATAAAATAAAATAAACTATCGATTTAGTTTTTTTTTTTGGGCAAAAAAGTGTGTTTTTACAAGGAAAAAGTGATATTTTAATTAGCAAAAAAGCCAGTTTTATTTGTGAAAAAAAAAAACAAAAAAAAAAAAAAAAAAACGTTTAGCTGGAAAAAAGTGAATTTTAATGCAAATTTACAGGGTTTTATTTTTAAAATTTAAAGTGTAATTTTTAAAAATGCGTTGGGGTAAACATGAAAGAAAAAATGGCGTTTTTTAATCTGCAACAAAAAAAAAAAAAAAAAAAAAAAAAAAAAAAAAAAAAAAAAAAAAAAAAAAAGTGCGTTTTTCCCTGGAAACGTGAATTTAATTGCCAAAAGTCGTCCTGTAGTCCCCCCTCCTATCCCCAGGGGGGTGAGGCAAGGGGTCTCTTGTAGTACTGATGTGGAACAAGGGCTTTAAAAAAAAATTTAAAAAAAATTGCGAAAAGTGCGTTTTATGTGAAAAAAAAAGTGCGTTTCAACATTAACGTTTTAACTCCAAAAAGTGCGTTTTTTTTTCTCAGTGAAAAGTAAATTTTAATTGCAAAAAAAGTGCAGTGCGTTGTATGTGAAAAAAAGTGCGTTGCAACATAGAAAAATACGTTTTAACTAAAAATTGTGCGTTTTTCCAGGTAAAAGTGAATTTTAATTGCGAAAAGTGAGTTTTATGTGAGTGCGTACCAATCTAGAAAAAAATGCGTTTTAACTGCAAAAAGTGGTTTTCAGGGAAATTTTAATTGCAAAAAGTGCGTTTTATGTGGAAAAAAAAAGTGCGTACCAACCTAGAAAAAATGCGTTTTAACTGCAAAAAGTGGTTTTTTTTTGGTTTTTGTTTTTTCAGGGAAATTTTAATTGCAAAAAGTGCGTTTTAACTGCAAAAAAAAAATTGCCCCCGCCTCTTTATAGCATGTTGATCAAGCAAAGGGTGATCTGTAAGAAGACATTTTTTTGAGAAAGTTTTTGTCGTGGCAACTCCAGACCAGTACTTTTTTTTAAAAAAAACTCCCGGCACAAACTTTTAATCAATCCAAATAAAATAAGTGGAAAACAAAAAGTTCTTGATTTTCGAAATAAACGTGACAAACAAGGAAGGCGGGAAGATTTTATTGGATTTCCTGTTTGATCAATTTCGAGGGAGGTGTTGACATAGCAAAGAAATAGGTGAAGTGCCAGAATGAAGCCTGAAGGAAAAAGAATGTTTTATTTTGAAAAAGCGTTCCATTACGTGGAGTATCATTTTTGTCGGTTTTTGGCTTCGAGAATATTTGAGGTTCGACTGGAAATTGGATGGACGATTTTCACGCTTCCTGGGGGAGGAAATTTCATCAGGTGCCGGAAGCATGGTGAGCCGAAGCGTTCCCGAATTTCTCTCAAGACCCCCACCGGCCCTGGGGCTAGATTTGGTTTTGTGCCAGAAATTGATTTTCGTCTCTTTCCAATTTGCGTGTCGGTCCCTCCCACGTAGCGGAAGCCGTCGTGGGAAATCAGCCCCGGCCAATTAGTCGTGCATAATGAAACGACTGCTATGTCATTGACTGTTATATCGGAACCCCTAATTGTCTACCTCGCACCCTTTCACGCTCTCGACCCCAACTCCCACAATCTGATATTACCGGACGACCTCAATATCAAGCTATTTGATCGATGGCAAATTAATAAAACAGCCTCATGAGTCTTGATCAGATTTCCCGTCAAATTGTTCATCTTCATATGTCATTGGACAATGGACATGTAGCAGAAATAATTCAACCTCCTACGTCACTGGGGGCTCTAATTTGGTGCATAGGGGAACTCAAAACACTGCTGTCTTGATATTGGAGGGGCCTACAATGACTAATGACCCTTGAATGATGATAATTGTAGGAATGAGTTGTTCCAGTATGACAGGCCATGAAAAAACGTTTTTCTTTATCACTAAGAGTGTGTTTGAACTGCAAAACTTTCGTATTAACATCAAAAATTGCATTCTAAAGAGTAAAAATTTCGTTTTTCCTATATAGTCCAGTCAATATATACATTGAACATGGAAAAAATTGGGGACTTAACGACACTTTTACAGTTTGTTCGGGGCTATGGTGGGATAACTCTCTTAATTTTTCGAACTCGAGAAACCTGTGCTACCCTCAGGAGGGGCGAAAAACCAAGCTGATTTTCGGTTTTTTGCCTATAAGTCCTAAACTAAGCGTTTTATGACAAAACACACTCTATTCAATATTGTAGGGCACACAATTTTCAACAATTTTTAACTTAATAAATTTTCCCGTAACCTTACTGCTTATCGAGATACGCCCTATCAAAGTTTGAGAATTTCAAAAAACAGATGGTTTAGGCCCTCTGACAGATGGTATTTTAAATACTAATTTTTGGGTCATATCTGACATAAGAAGACATAAAAATCATCGTCAGCCATTTGAAAGTGGTTGAGAAGGGGTGGCAGACGGCCAGCGTCAGGCTGACGGTGGTTTGATTTCCACTTTAGTAAGCTTTACGGGAGAACGCCAAGTCCCAGCAAGTCCGGATTAGTCTCATTTTAAAGGTAATTTAATTACTAAGGATGAATACTAACAGTCGAATTTCGCTATCGTTTATGGTTTCGAAATGGTCAACAAAAACATAAATTACTTTGTCTAGATCGCGAATTTCTCGTTTCACTAAATCGCTGACTGCTTCCAAACCACAAAAGATAGCGAAATTTGACTCTTAGTATCCGTCCTTAGCAATTAAATTACCTTTAAAATGAGACTAATCCGGACTTGCTAGGACTCAGCGTTCTCCCGTAGCACCACTAAATGTATGACACAATGTGAAAATATTGGAAATTTTTCAAAGTTCAAAGCCTTACCACTTCCAAACCATAAACGATAGCGAAATTTGACTCTTAGTATCCGTCCTTAGCAATTAAATTACCTTTAAAATGAGACTAATCCGGACTTGCTGGGACTTGGCGTTCTCCCGTAAAGCTTACTAAAGTGGAATCAAACCACCGTCAGCCTGACGCTGGCCGTCTGCCACCCCTTCTCAACCACTTTCAAATGGCTGACGATGATTTTTATGTCTTCTTATGTCAGATATGACCCAAAAATTAGTATTTAAAATACCATCTGTCAGAGGGCCTAAACCATCTGTTTTTTGAAATTCTCAAACTTTGATAGGGCGAATCTCGATAAGCAGTAAGGTTACGGGAAAATTTATTAAGTTAAAAATTGTTGAAAATTGTGTGCCCTACAATAATGAATAGAGTGTGTTTTGTCATAAAACGCTTAGTTTAGGACTTATAGGCAAAAAACCGAAAATCAGCTTGGTTTTTCGCCCCTCCTGAGGGTAGCACAGGTTTCTCGAGTTCGAAAAATTAAGAGAGTCATCCCACCATAGCCCCGAACAAACTGTAAAAGTGTCGTTAAGTCCCCAATTTCTTCCAGCAGACCCCCTTTTTTTTTGCTCTGGCGACTGGACTAATAATAAAATGCTTTTTTCCCAGAAAAAAGAGGGCCCTTAACCGCTGAAGTTGGTTTCAACAGCAAAACGGGATTTCGGACAGCAAAAATGGCTCGTTCTAACTGACAAAAATCCGTTTTTACAGCAAAAAATGCATAGAAACAAGTGAAAATTAACAGCAAAAAGTGAGTTTTTAACAGGAATAAAACGCATTTTTACAGCAAAAATTTTGGTTTCCTGACCAACAAGTGTTTATTTGCAGCAAAAAGTAGAATCTTGACTGCAAAAAGTTGGTTTTAACAGCAAAAATGGTTCGTTCTAACTGAGGAAAATGCGTTTTTACAGCAAAAAAATACGTATTAACAGTAACAAGTGCGATTTAACAGCAAAAAGTGAGTTTTTAACAAACAAAAAATGCATTTTTACAGCGAAAAGTAGGGTATTAGGGCCCCTCCCTCTACGCATTAGCAACTCAATTAAAGCAACCATTTAGTTATCATAAAAAAATGGCGTTTTTATAGAATTAGTTCGTTCTACCAAAAATGCAGTTTTATCATGAAAAAGTGTGTTTTTTAACAGGAAAAACTTAGTTTTAGCAGCAGCATAGGAATTTTAGATGTTAGTCAACCTATTGGGGATGCATTAAAGTGAGAGATGATTGGGAGGATGGTAAATGGTCCCTTTGGGTCAAAATTTATGTGTAGTGGTTGATGTTTGCTGGGTGGATCGAAGACTAATGAACAGGCAGTGGTATGAAGGTAATCGCCCCGACTAGGTAATGCCTATAGGGTTGTAGAGAGGTAATAGTTCTGGAGGTACAACAACCACAAGACCCGGACCATGTGGGAGTTATTTGAGGGTTAATGGGACCTGTGCGGGTATTAAGGGGTAGTATGTCCTGAGGCAAGGATGATAAGACAATAAACCTCAGAGTGTATTGGTCATCCAAGTATCTAATACATATCTTCCCAATAAATTGATCATATATAACCCTAACTGTTCCAGAAGTATAGACTCTAGAAACTCATTTTCGATTTTTATGCCATAATTAATTTTTTGCATCTATTTTTCATTAATTTTTTTACCCACCTCCGGTTGAACTTTAAAGCTCTTTTCAGACGGATTAACGAGAGTTTAATGGACACGCTTCAACCCATGAACTTTCGAGGAACATCAATTTTAATTTTCTCTATATATAAACAGTCTTAATTAAAGCAATTAAAATGTTTCGAAAAGGACAAAATATATTGACGGAGAAGCCCGAAGCTGTACCTACAAAAAAGGATTCGGGAGCTAAAAGTTTCTTTTCAATTATTTAACATCTGTAAACTTTTTAATTGGAGGGTGACGTTTGCGGACTGCGGTTTTATTCACAGAAAACTTCCCACCCACGAAAAAAAAAAAAATTTTTTTTAATTTTCTTTTTAAAATTTTTAGATATGAAAAATTGCAGGAAATGTAGGTTACAAAAAAATTGGTTGAAATTTCAGAGTTTTGCTTGGCGGGGCGGAACTCTGCCGCGTTCCTAGATTAAGTAGCAACAAAAAGTGTTTTTTTTCTCTCTTTTTTTTTATGCTGAATCCATGGATTGTTTTAGGTGAAAAAAAAATTAAATAATATTTTGTTTCGAAGTAAAAATAAATTATTAACTTACCGATAAGTGCGATGTGTAAAGGAGTGCGAAGCATGATGCACGAGACACGCACTACAACTGTCACTGGACGGAGGATGCCGCGTTCGGACGGTTGCAATCTACGGCAGACATGCGCCCTCCCGCCGGCGAGTACACTCTCCCCTTCTAGGGGTGGGTGGGGGGTGGTTGGGGAAGGGTGTGGGAGCTTGGCGGTATCGGGGGTGGGTAGGAGGGATCGGTTTCCTCGTAAAAAGAAGGGTAGTTTTTTTCCTTTATTTTAAAAAGGGGGAGAAAAGCCAGATTGACCGCAAAATACGACTTCTCTTGGAAATTCTATGAAAGGTCGAATGGAGTTCTTTCCTTCCACTTCTTTTTTTTTATTTTAAAATTCACCTCGAACGCTGGCATCTCGGGAATTCCATTTTCAATTTCTGTAAAGACGGCGTAAATACTAAGCCCGAAATGCTGGACTGTATTACGAGTCTAGTATTCTTCCTGGAGAATTAAAAAAGGTCTGGTAGGGTAGTAGAGGAAGAAACCCCAAAAGTGGAACTTCCCCACATTCCTGCACCAATCATTTATCACCTCCTCTACATCCCCCTAACCTTCCCAAATCACCACTCAGCCTCCCCCCCTCTCCCATCACCTCCACCACTTTGCTGGACCCTCCACCCACCTTCCCCAAATCCAACACCCTGCCCCAATCTCCCATCACCTCCCATACTTTCCTTTACCCTCCCCCCACCTTCCCCACATCGCCCCACCCTGACCTAACATTCCACCCCCACCTACAACTCTCCCATGTCCTCCCCAACTCTCCTTGACCCTCCCCCCACCTTCCCCAAATCGCCTCACCCTTCCCAAACATTCCACCACCTCCCACCTAGTCCACCCCTACCTACAACTCTCCCATGTCCTCCCCAACTCTCCTTGGTCCTCCCCCCACCTTCCCCAAATCGCCTCACCCTTCCCAAACATTCCACCACCTCCCGCCTAGTCTCCCATCACCTCCCCTACTCTCCTTGACCCTCCCCCACCTTCCCCAAATCGCCACACCCTGACCCAACATTCCACCCCACCTACAACTCTCCCATGTCCTCCTCTACTCTCCTTGACCCTCCCCCACCATCCCCACATCGCCCCACCCTGACCCAACATTCCACCCCCACCTACAACTCTCCCATGTCCTCCCCTACTCTCCTTGACCCTCCCCCCACCTTCCCCACATCGCCCCACCCTGACCCAACATTCCACCCCACCTACAACTCTCCAATGTCCTCCCCTACTCTCCTTGCCCCTCCCCACCATCACCACATCGCCCCACCTTGACCCAACATTCCACCCCCACCTACAACTCTCCCATGTCCTCCCCTACTCTCCTTGCCCCTTCCCACCTTCCCCAAATCGCCTCACCCTGCCCAAACATTCCACCACCTCCCACCTAGTCTCCCATCACCTCCCCTACTCTCCTTGACCCTCCCCCCATCCCCACATCGCCCCACCTTGACCCAACATTCCACCCCCACCTACAACTCTCCCATGTCCTCCCCTACTCTCCTTGACCCTCCCCCCATCCCCACATCGCCCCACATCGCCCCACCTTGACCCAACATTCCACCCCCACCTACAATTCTCCCATGTCCTCCCCTACTCTCCGTGACCCTCCCCCCACCTTCCCCAAATCCTCCCACTCTCCCTCTACCCACCACCTCTTTCCCCCTCTCACCCATCACCTCCTGCGTTTAGGAAAGGAAGAAGAATACGTAATTTAGGCTTAAAATAAAAATTTTTATTTTTATTATCGTTTTATTAATGTTATTATGTATTCATAATTATTAAAATAAAAAAATTATTTGTCTCCAAAAAATGTGTCAGACATTCTAGAGATTCTGTGGCAAATATTCGGCATGATTTTCTCGATGGATAAGGAGAGATTTTCGTTTAAAACCTCGACCATTTTTCGGTTAAAAAACCGTCCGGTTATTCGAATCATTTTGGTGCCGAGGAGGCGAATGAAGTCCGATTCCGGGGTGAGTTGAATGTCAGCGAGGTGTCTCACGCGGACGCTTTCCAAATCGAAGGAACAAATTTTGGAGTTTTCGGCGGTAAAAGAAACCCTCAGTCCTGCCGTTATGTCCCTCATTCTCCAAGTCACGAGTTTGGACAAGTTCAAAATTTTGATGGCACATCTTTCATAACTGAAGTCCAAATTTTCAAACTTTATGTCCAAATCGAGGTATCCTTTCGAGCCAATTTTTTCATAATGAACATTTTCAAGCCTAAAAAAATTAACACATTCAATGCGGCAATTATTGAGATGACTTACGTATCGGGTAGAGTTGCGTTTGTGATAAATCCGTCGTAACAGTGGACGGTTGGGAGCCAAAAGGTTCCGGAAAAAAGGGTCAAATCTGGGATTTCGGTTTTTCGATTTTGATGGAAAAAGTTGTCGATTCGGGTGAGAGCTAGGGAGGCGATGTCGTTCAAATTGGTGTCGGTCACATTGGCGACCGTGATTGCCAGAGTGAGTACTTGACAGCAGGACATTTTCGACTGAACTGTTTTTTCGGTTTTTCGGTATATTTTTCGATAGTCATGGGTTAATCGATGATTTCTGATTATGACTAAGAATGACAAATTCGGGTCGTAACATTTCTTTATCGTAAAATGAGAGCAGATTGTGCTAGGGGGGTTTTGGGATTCAGGGAAGGTGGGGGGAGGGTCCAGGAGAGTAGTGGAGGTGATAGGGGGAGTTCAGACGCTGAAGCAGGCTATTGGGGTCAGTCTCGGGCTTTCGGTTTCATTTTCCGAAGTTTGCCCCACACAACTGTTTGGTGCAAAATTTGGATTCTAGACGAAAAAAATTTCAATTTCAAGCACCTTAGGAGGAAAACATGCTTCAGTCGGTTAAAATCACAGAGTCGTCATTCAATTAATCTTTGTTTGTCCACTCAAAGCGACAATAATGACTTCGATTAGGTGTCTATTATTAAAGATATTCGAAAACACTTGAAACTGAAGGATATAAAAGTTCAAAGTGCTTTTTTTCCGGTGCAGTTCACAAAATGTTTCGAGCTGTTTTGATTCTGTTCGGTTTGGCGGCGTTCGTTCAATGCCATTCCGTCCAAAAACGTGAAGATGGGAGCGGAATCGAGGCTATCGTCGACGAGTTTATATACGAGATGACGTCAGAAATGAAGGAGAAGCATAAAGACGAAATCGAAATCCCAGATTTTAAGGAGAAGCTCAAAAAGAAATGGAAGTTTATCAAAATCAACGGTGAGTTTACAGGAAAGGATGGATGGTTCAAAGATGTTTCGACTTTGAAGAGGCGAGGGCCGATGGAGATGAAACAAGAAAACGAGACGATTTCGCTTGGCATCTCTTTTGGGCTCGACGAAATGGAATTCGGATTCAAAGAATACAGGGCGGAAGTCTGGCATATCGGCGTCCACGGCAAAATGACCGTCAGCGTCGGCCAAAACGAAGTTTACGGACACCTCACCATCAAATCCGACGACAAAGGATGCAAAACGACCCTCGACCAAATCCAAGTGACAAAACTCGACGAATTCCACGTCGACATGACCGGACTTGGAAGGGACGCAGATTGGATTTACAGCTTCGCAGTTCAATTTTTGGCCAACAAATATCACGACAAAATCGCTAAAGCCGTAACTGAAAAACTCGACTCCGCCATCAAAGAAGCTTTGCTTAAAAAAGACATTTGTGATAAAATCCCTTTTATATAATAAATAAAATATTATCTGTGTAACTAATATTTTCCATCATGCAAAAAACTTCTTTGGTCTATAACTTCCAAAACTTTAGACCGATTTTATTAATATATATACCGTTAGAAAGATATTTTAAAGAGCTACAAAAATGAATATATGCATAAAGTCGCTTAGACAACTCCTTAGCCCTCAAAAATGGCCTCAAAGGTCAAAAATGACTATTTAGTCTATAACTTCCTCTAATATATTCCTATATTGTATATTTTAGTCTATAACTTCCACTAATATTTAACCTCAAAATCAACACAAAATGACATTTCATCCCTCTTCACCTCCACTACTCTCCTGGACCCTCCCCACACCTTCCCCGCTCCCACAACTCCACACCAAAGTCGTTTTTTCGTCGATTAGCGCTTTTTCCGAGGCAAAAAGAGCTTTTTAAGAGTGAACTAAAGGCACCAGTTTTAGTATTCTCCGATTATCTCCGGTTCTACTCAAAAATGTTTAACAATTTTTTTTTTAAATTTCGTTGATTTTTAAATGCCGAACTACTAATGTGCTCCAAAAAAATTTTTTTGCAGATTTTTTATTTTATTTCTTGTATAAATTTAAAAAAATCAAATTCGACTCCATTAAGAGTATCTTCAAAAAATATTAGAAAAAACGAGACCAAAAAATCGAAAATCGGTTCATAAGTTCGGGAGCAAATCGGAGAATAAGATTATTCTATTTTTTTCTCCTAGCGAAATAGTTTTTAGGAGCACGCTAGTTGATCGCCATTTAATTTAAAAAAAAAAAAATATATATATATGTGGGTTTGGGGTGAGAAATAAAATAGAATGGTTTCTCGTCACTGTCTTTTTTAATATTCACAACTTTTTATCGTTACAAATCACCACGTACTTCTTTCTTTCACAATTTACATCGTACTTCTCGTTTTCACATCACATCGAACGTTCTGGACTCTAACTGACAAAACCCGCCTAGCCTCACTACACTACACTTCACTCACACCAGGCGGTGACGTCACAAGTCGGGCATGGTTAACCCCTACAACCTCTCGGCCATCCCCGTCATCCGTCCCGGATGAACCGTCGTCGTCCCGATGCCACGGTTTGATGTAGTCCGCGCTGGTCGTCGTCGTTCTCGGTCCTTCGCCGTTCCTTGTCGTCGATCTGATGCATCTTCGGTGTCCCAGTTGCTTGATTACTTCGTTCGGTCGTATTTGCAGCATCTTTGATTGCGTCGTAGACTGAGGTCTTCTGTTCCTCGTGAAACCCTTTCGTTGTGATCTGATCTCGTAAGTCGTCGCTGGAATCGTCTTCGTAAGGGGTTGTTCTGAATCGCCTCGGCTTGCTTCGCTTGAGCATTTTCCTTCGAGTGTCGTCGTCATTCCCGTCGTTATGTTCCGAAAGTAACGCTTTCGTGTTCTTTCATCTCCCTCCATCAATTCGTTCGTCTTCTTGTCATCCATGTCGCTTCCGATATGTTCCATGTCGTGTGATTTTCTGATGACTTTCGACTTCATTCCTCGTGACAAGAGCTGACGATTGGTATTCGTATCTTCGTCAACATCGAGTTTTCGTGTATAGGAATCGTCGCATTCTTGAATCGTCGTGATCTTCTCTTCAGGTGGGGCACGTCGTCGTCGTAACTTCCTGATGGGAACATTCGTCTTGAAAGAGCCATAAATAGGGTTTTCAATTTTTCGCAAGTAGGAGACGAAATACTTCGGAAGTCCCACCTCATGAGCAGTACCGGTATCCTTGATCGAAATTCTTTTCGGAGAGTCATAAATTTTCTTCATCGAAACAATTTTAGAATTTTTCAGAACGAGTTCTACACAATCGAGAAGTTGTCGACCCAAAACTAAATCGTAAGGCAGCAAATCGTCATCTACCACGTGAAAGTCTAGTTCGAATTGTTCTCCATTCACCGAAATCGTTTCAACAAAGCGAATCTTCGATTTAAATCGGTGCAGTCCGAGACCATTAAAAGTTACACAGTCTTTCGTTGTCTTAACTCGTATCGATCGTAAGCATGATGATTTAATCAAGTTCAGATCGGCACCAGAATCGAGTAAACCATCAAAATTAGTACCTTGTATTTTTACAGGCATCACAATCGGGGTAGAAGGCATCTTGAGATGATCGTAGGGAGTAATCTCGCCGAATTCGGGAGTCATTTTTCGCATCGCAATATTAACGTGATCATTCGGGCTTTTTTCGTTATTTTTCGGGCAAGCGTATCCTTTATGTCCAAATTCGTCGCACCTGAAGCATCGGGGTCCTTGATCGAGAAATTTACAGTTTCGTGAATCGTGGTTTTTCCCTCCGCAGTTGTAGCATCGTTTCACGTCGCTTCGTGGGGCGGTATGAGGGGTCGAAGTCGTAGGACTGGTCATCTGTTCCGGGCTGCTCGTCGATACTTTCGACAAACTTTTCATATTTTCGTACAATTTCAATTTTTCCCGAAATTCCTTGCAAGTTTTCGCTCCGAATAATATCATTTTATTTTCCGGACGATCGTCGATGTTTTCAATTACATATTGGAACACGCAGGAAATTTCGATATCGGCTTCTTTCGATATCTCCAACATTTTGTACAAAAATTCGGTCAAAGTTTCATTCGTTTTCGGTTTAAGTCGTTGCATTTTTTCATGGACCATTTTAGACGACGTAATCGGGGCAAATTCGGTTATCAAAGCGGACTGAAACCGTTCCCAAGTCTTGAGAGGTCGTTCATAATTCACAAAACGCCGGGCGGAATTCGTTAATAGACGGCGGGCGTAGATTAGTTTCTGGGCGTCCGTGAGACCGCAAATTTCCGCCATATCGTTCAAATTTTTGAGCCATTGCCGCACGCCAATTGCGCCGTCTTCCCCTGAAAAGGATTCCACACTCATCTCCATATCTCGGAACGAGATCAAATTCGGGACAGTTCGGGTATGGACATCATCGTTCCTTTCGTCGTCATCATGCGCATTATCGTCGTTATTATGCGTATCATCGTCGTGGCTAACATCGTCCCCGTCTTTACGCACCGAAATGCGATCAAAATCACATAAACGATTTAAAAGTTGAGCTTTCGTACCTGTGTCGTCCAGTTTCCGTCTCCGCAATATTTCCCGCAGTCCTGCGGCCGTATAAAATTCGTATTCCAACGTCGCCATTCCGAATCACTCACCGCCAAACGAAACACAATGAAAAAAGAAGCGGCCCCCAATTTTGTGGGTTTGGGGTGAGAAATAAAATAGAATGGTTTCTCGTCACTGTCTTTTTTAATATTCACAACTTTTTATCGTTACAAATCACCACGTACTTCTTTCTTTCACAATTTACATCGTACTTCTCGTTTTCACATCACATCGAACGTTCTGGACTCTAACTGACAAAACCCGCCTAGCCTCACTACACTACACTTCACTCACACCAGGCGGTGACGTCACAAGTCGGGCATGGTTAACCCCTACATATATATATATAAAATTCACAGAAAAATTTTGAGTACAACCGGAGATACAGGTTCGGAGATAGCTAAAACCGGGGGCCTTTAGTACACTCTTAAACGATTTTGACATTCTGTCAAGCCCATGAATTCAAAAAAATTATTAACAAAAGCTGTTTAGTTGAGATATTTTCACACAAGATCTGGGTTTGAATTTTTTTGTAGGTTTTAAAACTTTCTTGAGGCATCAATTTATTGGTTGCTACTGATAATATGAGTGGGTGCTTGAAGTTACAAGTAGTACAATTATTTAGAAGATGTTTATTAGAGAGTTTTGACAATTAATGAGGGATTTTTGAGCAAAGGTCGAGTTTCGGGATGGCTCTGTTGACAGCGTCGCTTAATTTCTCGTTGATCGTGTTCTTGACTTTGCTGTGGAAGTGACCGGTGACCCAGTTGAGTAGTTTGTCTTCGATTTTGTGAAGGAGTCCGCCTCCAGTGTGGAGTTTGATTTTCCCAAGCTGGTCGAGGACCACGTGGTCCAAAGCTGCGACGCACGAAGTACCTTGGCCGGTCAGCGAGACCTGCAAGTCGACAGAATTCGAGTCGACGTGGGCTTCAACTTTCGACGATATCGAGCCGAGACGATGAGCCTTCGCTTGGCATTTGCCGAATCCGAATTCCAAATTTCCGAAGCCCAATCTGACCCTTAGGACCACCTTGTTCCCTTCGGTAGACATCGTAGCATCTCCAGTCCTTCAAAAAATTATAAAAGATAAACAAAAAAACGACCTTACCTTTGAATAGAAGCCAAAGATCTAACATAACCATCGTGGCAGTTACAATGGCCGCTGATTTTGATGAAATGCCATCTCGTATGCCATTCGTTGTTCATATCAGGGACTTGCATCTGATCCATATTACCTTGCCGGATCAGCTCCCTAGCTGATTCGAGGAGCTGATCCACCAACCCATTCAAGACGACCGTGTCGGCCGACGCGCAAGCGAACAGCAAAGCGATGCAAACTAAGAAACGCATTTTTTTTCTTTCTACACAACCGTTCTTGCCTTTTTATACCGATCTTATCTTATCTTTTCCTCTTTTTTATAATCGAGAAGTCCGAATTTTTAAAAGGAGGAGTCTTAAAAATAAAATTGAAAGCCCAATGCTTGGTCACGTTTTGAATAAAAGGGAGGTTTAAGTCTAAAAGCATTGGAATACTTAAAGATTTGAAGGAAATAAATCAATTTTTATGAATATTTCAAAAGTTTTTTAGAAAAAATACGACATTTAGGCTCTTGAAGTTGACAGATCAGAGAGTCGAAATTTTGGTCCACCCACCGGTTTTTTCGGTTGTTACGAATAACCTAAATAGCCTAAATAGAAAACGAATACCCTAAATAGCCTAAATAGAAAACGAATACCCTAAATGGCCTAAATAGAAAACTATAAAAGTAGGATATTGTTCAGAAAACTTAAAAACAGGTATTTGCCAAGAAAAACCTACAAAAACCTAAAAACAGGTATTGCTCAGAAAAAATAAAAACCGGTTCTATATTAGAAAAACCTGAAAATGGGTTTTTATCTCAGAAAACCTAAAAAACGGGTTTTATCTCAGAAAAACCTAAAAACGGGTTTAATCTCAGAAAATAAAGTTTTATCTCAGAAAACCTAAAAACGGGTTTAATCTCAGGAAAATCTAAAAACGGGTTCTTATCTCAGAAAACCTAAAAAACGGGTTTTATCTCAAAAAATCTAAAAACGCGCTTTATCTCAAGAAAACCTAAAAACGGGTTTTATCTCAGAAAACCTAAAAACCCCGTTTTATCTTGGAAAAGCCTAATACATAACGGGTTTAATCTCAGAAAAAAAAAGTTTTATCTCAGAAAACCTAAAAACGGGTTTAATCTCAGAAAAACCTAAAAAACGGGTTTAATCTCAGAAAACCTAAAAACGCGCTTTATCTCGGAAAAGCCTAATAAATAACGGATTTAATCTCAGAAAAACCTAAAAACGGGTTTAATCTCAGAAAATAAAGTTTTATCTCAGAAAACCTAAAAACTCGCTTTTTCTCAAGAAAACCTAAAAACGCGCTTTTTCTCAAGAAAACCTAAAAACGTGTTTATCTCCAAAAACCTAAAAAACGCGTTTCATGTCGGAAAAACCTAATACATAACGGGTTTAATCTCAGGAAAATCTAAAAACGGGTTCTTATCTCAGAAAACCTAAAAAACGGGTTTTATCTCAGAAAACCTAAAAACGCGCTTTATCTCAAGAAAACCTAAAAACGGGTTTTATCTCAGAAAACCTAAAAACCACGTTTTATCTTGGAAAAGCCTAATACATAACGGGTTTAATCTCAGAAAAAAAAGTTTTATCTCAGGAAACCTAAAAACGGGTTTAATCTCAGAAAAACCTAAAAAACGGGTTTAATCTCAGAAAAACCTAAAAAACGGGTTTTATCTCAGAAAACCTAAAAACGCGCTTTATCTCGGAAAAACCTAATACATAACGGGTTTAATCTCAGAAAAACCTAAAAACGGGCTTAACTCAGAAAGATCTAAAAACGGGTTCTTATCTCAGAAACCTAAAAAGCGGGTTTTATCTCGGAAAAACCTAAAAACGCACTTTATCTCAAAAAAGCCTAAAAACGGGTTTTATTTCAGAAAACCTAAAAACTCGTTCTATATCGAAAAAACCCAAAAACGGGTTCTATATCAGAAAAAACCTAAAAACGGGTTCTTATCTCAGGAACGTAAAAAGCAGGTTTTATCTCGAAAAAACCTGAAAACGGGTCTTTATCTCGGAAAAACCTAAAATCGGGTTTTATCTCGGAAAAACCAAAAACGGGTTATATCTCAGAAAAACCTAAAATCAAGTTTTTTCACAGAAAAACCTCTAAAAACAGGGGTTTTTCATGGCACTTTTCAGACCTCGACCTTCTTTAGTGGTTCTAAAGGTAAAAACAAAACTTCAATGATAATCCTCTCACCCCCTCCGAGCTTTCTTCTTCCAACCCATCAAAAATTCATAAATTCATTTTTGGGAATCCCCTAAATATTTAAATAACGTTTTCCTTATTTGAAGACGATTTGTTTGATTCGAAGAAGTATAACTTGAGTGCATTTATAAATAAATAAATATCAATTAATTTTTAATGGTTTTATTATCTAAAAAAAGATAAGAGTTTGTTTAAAAACAGATCGAGATTTAAGCATATAAAAAAATGTTGAGGATTGTATTTTTGACGTTTGCTATCTGGTCGGTGTCCGGCGACCAAGTGGTGATCAATGATGCGATCGACCAGCTTCTCGAATCGGGCAAGGAGGTGCTCAGGGCGAAAGGTCAGGATAAAATCGTCGTCCCCAATATTGACAAAACATTCGAAAAGAAGATTTATAAAACGATGAAGATAACTGGAGAGTTTCATGCGGATGGTGGCCTTTTCCAGGATACGACGTCGATCCATAGGACTGGCGATGTGACGATGAAGACCGAAGGTAACAAAATCACTTTGGGTGCCAGCATGGGCCTCGGGACACTTCAGGTCGACTTCAACCATTACTCGTTTAAACTCCTCGCCCTCCATTCTGAAGGCTCCATCCACGCTTCCTGCTCGCAAAACGCCCTGACAGCAATCATCACCGTCATCCACGACGGTCCCAAATGTACGGTCGACATTCAAAAAGCGCAGATCGACACCATGGGTGGGTTCGACGTCAAAATGAGCGGACCTGGAGACATCAACAAACTTGGAACGATGCTTTTCTCTTGGATTTTGAATCAATTCAACGAACTTATTCGAGGGGTCATCAACAGCCATATAGAAGGCGCTCTCAGAGAAGCTCTAACCAAAGTTGATCTTTGTAAAAAAATACCTTTTTAAGAATAAAAGCTTTATTTTCATCATAAAATGTCTAGAACCTTATGATCCATCATTGCAATTCCTAGGCAAAATTGAAGACTCAAGTGATGCTTAAAAACCCAACAATCTAGGGAAAAAGCCAACTTTCAACCTCTAAAACACAAAAATCTGAAAAAAACCGCCAAATTTAAAACTTTTAGACATCAAAATCTGGGTGAAAATGCAAAATATATCCTTAAAAACACCAAAATCTGAAGAAAACGCCTACTTTTGAACAACAAAATCTAGGAAAAACGACAACTCTTAACCTTTAAAACACTACAGTCTGTGTTAAAACTCCACAATCTGGATAAAAACGCAAATTTTGAACCTTTTAAACACTAAAATCTGGATAAAAATGCGAACTTTCGTCCTTTTAAACACCAAAATCTTGGAAAAACGGCATATTTTAGCGTTTAAAACACTACAATCTGGATAAAAACGCAAGCTTTCAACCTTTAAAACACCCAAATCTGGGGAAAAACGCAAACTTTCAACCTTTAAAACACCTCTTCCTTCAGTGGTCAAAATTGGAATTTTTTTTTCGATGCCTTATAGCTCAGATACCGTTTATTCTACAAAAAATTTTATTAAATAAAACTTGTGGGAAATTTAATAAGCTTTTGTTTTGTTTCTATAAGATTTTCGTCTACGACGTACGGTTTTCGAGATATGGGCGAAAAAACGCGGACATTAGCCCCTAAACGCCCCCTTAAGCCATAGGTAAGGGGTTACATTTCGGGACCTTTTTCAGTAAATTAGAGGACCATCCCCTACATATTATGATGAATGCACTTTGCAAACTTTGTTTGCACGACACGTTATTAATATTTTTAATCTGTAGAACTCCTCGAGTATTAAAAAAAAAATTAATTAAAATTTAAGTGTTTTTTTTTATCGCCTCTTTTATTGAGATATAAAAATATTTCGTCCATTGTTAATTTTCATCAAAGAGTAAAAATGAATATTTTATTGTTAATCGTTTCGGTTTTTATGGTAGTCGAGGGAGGGCCGAGGTTAATCAACGAGCAAGTCGATCAAGTTTTGCGAAACGTAAGCGGAAATTTAAAATCTTCCGGTTTCGATGTTGTGGAGATCCCAAGGGTGAACGACCAATGGAAATACGACGGACGGCTTTTGAGCCTGAGCGGTGACGTCGTCTGTTGGGACGGATGGATCAAACCTATCAGCACCATCAAAAGGTAATTAGGTCCTAGGATAATACGGAAGCAGGGTGACCATTATCCTTAGTGCAGCCGTTTAGGTGTTTATGGTGCCTTTTTAACCATTTTATCCCATTTGGGTGCCTTCTATTTAACCATTTTATCCCATTTTGGTGCCTTTTTAACCATTTTATCCCATCTGGGTTCCTTCTTTTAACCATTTTATCCCATTTTGGTGCCTTTAAAAAAAAACCTATTTTAGCCAATTTTGGTGCCTTTTTAACCAATTTATCCCATTTGGGTGCCTTCTGTTAACCATTTTATCCCATTTTGGTGCCCTTTTTTTAACAATTTTATCCCATTTTGGTGCCTTATTTAACCATTTTATTACATTTGGTGCCTTTTTTTTAACCATTTTGGTGCCTTATTTAACCAATTTATCCCATTGGTGCCTTATTTTAACCATTTTATCCATTTTCGTGCCTTTTTTAAACCATTTTATCCCATTTTGGTTCCTTCTTTTAACCATTTTATCCCATTTTGGTGCCCATTTTTAACCAATTTATCCCATTTGGGTGCCTTCTTTTAACCATTTTATCCCATCTGGGTGCCTTCTTTTAACCATTTTAGCCAATTTTGGTGCCGTTTTAACCAATTTATCCCATTTGGGTGCCTTCTTTTAACCATTTTATCCCATTTGGGTGCCTTTTTTTTAAACCATTTTATCCCATTTTGGTGCCTTTTTAACCATTTTATCCCATTTTGGTGAATATTTTAACCATTTTAGTGCTTTTTTTAACCATTTCCCATTTGGGTGCCTTTTTTAACCATTTTATCCCATTTTGGTGCCCTTTTTAACCAATTTATCCCATTTGGGTGCCTTCTTTTAACCATTTTATCCCATCTGGGTGCCTTCTTTTAACCATTTTATCCCATTTTGGTGCCATTTTTAACCAATTTATCCCATTTGGGTGCCATCTTTTAACCATTTTATCCCATCTGGGTGCCTTCTTTTAACCATTTTATCCCATTTTGGTGCCCTTTTTTAACCAATTTATCCCATTTGGGTGCCTTCTTTTAACCATTTTATCCCATTTTGGTGCCCTTTTTAACCATTTATCCCATTTGGGTGCCTTCTTTTAACCATTTTATCCCATTTTGGTGCCCATTTTTAACCAATTTATCCCATTTGTGTGCCCTTTTAACCATTTTGATACCTCTTTTACCCTACAAGCGGATTATGACGCCTCTCTTCCCTCTCAGTTTTTTACAAAATGCGGTGCTCACATTCCACCCTACTTGGTGCCTACTTTGTCTCGTAGTAGTGCCCCCTTAGGTTAGGGCATTACCTACAAAATTCCAGCCTTAAACTAAACTTGAACCTAATTTTTCAGAAAAGGAGACGCTATATCGGTGAAGATGAACAACGTGACGTTTATCCGCCTGGAGCTCGGATTAGAGAGAATCGAGTTCGGTTTCGGTAAATGCGCCGTGACGCATTTTCTCACTTTCGCCCGTCCCGTCAGCGGCTCCGTCGATCAAAACTCCATCAAATGGGTCGTTTCCCTTCAAGGAAACCCCTGCCAAGCCAAAACCGAAGAAATCGCCATCCTCAAACTCGAAGGGATCAACTTGAATGCGCAAACCTTTCTAGGCCAAGGAGAAAACAAAATCATCCAATATTTGGGAGGATTTTTCAAAAAAACAATCCTCGAAAGTCTCAATCGCAAATTAAAAGAGCTTTCTTCATACGTCATCCAAAATTTTAACTTCTGCAATTTTGCCAAAAATCAATAATAAAATGCTTTTTTAAAAAGAAATTTTATATTTTCAGCACAAAAATACATTTCTTCTTCATAAAATGAATAAATAGGTTGATGTTTGAGCCCTCAAACTACCAAAAACTGAAATTTAATGACGTAGGGAAAGAATACGTCATCAGCAAGTTTTTGCCTTTGTGGATTTCTAAAAGGAGGCGGCGGTTATAGTGTGAAAAAATACAAAAATTGAATTATGTACAATTTTTTATCACATTTTTTATGAATTTACAGTGATTTGAATGTATTTACAATGTTTTATCACAATTTTGTCCATGTTTAGGTGGGTAGTAATCACCATCCTCCTGAAATAAAAGAATTTTGGTAAATTAGTGATTGTGTGGTGATTCTAGAATGTGAGGTAAGATTAATGTGATGATGTCTGTGTCGGTACCTCCTCCGCCGGATTTCCATCCGCCGCCTCCTCCTCCGCTTGGTTTCCATCCTCCTCCTCCACCACCTCCGGATTTCCAGCCTCCACCTCCTCCTCCGCCGCCGGATTTCCAGCCGCTGCTGCCACCTCCTCCGCCAGATTTCCAACCACCTCCACCTCCTCCGCCGGATTTCCAGCCGCTGCTACCTCCGCCTCCGCCAGATTTCCAACCGCCGCCGCCTCCTCCGCTTGGTTTCCATCCACCTCCTCCTCCACCTCCGCCTCCGGATTTCCAGCCGCTGCTTCCTCCACTTGGCCATCCACCTCCACCTCCTCCTCCTGAAGACCAACCCTTAGAGCCACCAGTCAGGGCAGATGACCATCCTCCTCCTCCGCCGCCTCCGCTACTTTTCCATCCTCCTCCACCTCCTCCTCCGGATTTCCAACCGCCGCCGCCTCCACCTCCTCCAGATTTCCAGCCACCGCCGCCTCCTCCTCCTGATGACTTCCAGCCTCCTCCTCCTCCTCCTCCTCCTCCTCCAGACCAACCTCCTCCGCCTCCACCTCCTCCAGATTTCCAACCTCCTCCGCCTCCTCCCCCACTACTTTTCCAACCTCCTCCTCCTCCTCCTCCTCCTCTTCCACCTCCTCCACTATTCCATCCTGAAACACAAATGAGCTTTTAAAATATTCAACTTCCTTAATTTCAAGCCAATTCCCCATATATGTCATTTTAAAGCTTAAACTCTTTCCCAGTAGATTGCCCATGCTTCACTCCCCTGGGGAAGGAGAACTACATTCCAATCGAAATCTTGGATTTTTCCATTTCTGTCTTTTTCCATAGTTTTAAAAATCTAACTTAAATATTTTGGTTGGCATACCTGATCCTGATATCACTTCATTGATGACAACCGTCAAAACGATCGCTGCGATTATAACCTGGAAAAAAATATTATTAAGGAGCGTAAAGGAGATAAAAAAGATAATAATGGAAAACGTAGCGTAATCGCCGTATTTCTTTCGTCACCTAAATAACGACGCCTCGAAATTGGACACGCACCGTGCGAACTCCCAAGTGCCGAAAAGAAAAGAAGGAAAAAACCATCCGGTCTCATAACCGACATTATCGAAGCCTTAAATTCAATTTGTCGCTAATTAAAAGGGAATTTTTTTGGGGATTTATAAAAAAAACCGTGACGGTCTCGTGTGAGATGGTTTTACATAATAAAATGAGGAAAAAAGTGATTTTTGTCGAACTTACGAATCTTCTACGAAGAGAAAAGCTTCTAATTGAGGAAACCTTTATTCTAAAATCCGATCCTTTAATACGATAAAAAAAAACCTTTTGGTCTTTTTTTGACGATTTATAAAAACCGGTTATATTTGGATCCCCCCCCCCAAATAAAAACACTATTTGTGTGGAATTTGCCCCTTTTTTTTAATCAATAAAACACTTTTTTTTGTGGAGTTTAGTCCTTTATCAATAAAAAACACTTTTTGTTTTTTTTGTTTACTTTGGGTTTTTTTATCGTTCAAAAACACTTTTCGTGTGGAATTTGGTCCTTTTTATCGATAAAAAACACTTTTTGTGTGGACTTTGGTCCTTTTATCGATTAAAAAAACCACTTTTTGGGTGGAATTTGGTCCTTTCTTATCGATAAAAAACACTTTTTATGTGAACTTTGGTCCTTTTTTTTTTTTATTCATAAAAACACTTTTTGTGTGGAATTTTGTCTTTTTTTTACCGATAAAAACACTTTTTGTATGGATTTTGGTCCTTTTTAATCGTAAAAAAAAAACTTTTTGTGTGCACTTTGTTCCTTTTTATCGATAAAAAACACTTTTTGTGTGCACTTTTTTATCAATAAAAAACACTTTTTGTGAGGAATTTGGTCCTTTTCTAATGAATTTCTTTTTAACTTTTTTAGTTTGGTACTTTTTTACCAAAACTTTCCCCAAAAATTGATTTTTTAAACTTTTCCTTCGGATAGGCAGGTGAGGAAAAATTGGAAAAATGAAAGTTTTATTTCCCCAAGTTGTTATAAGCCCCTGGAGTTGAAATTTGGTATATAAAATTTTCTTACCTTCATTTATCACTTTTGATGGTAACTGTGTCTTAGATGGGGTCTAGGATCGTTCTTTTATATACTTTCACTTGTTCCGAGGGAGGGAAAAATGGTGGGGAAATAGAAGAAGATCGACCTCGGATAGATCGAAAGGAAAGAAAAGATTTTAAAATTATAATGCTGCAATAAAAAATCACTTTTCCGACCTAATTTTGGGGGCTACTAATTTTGGTTTTATTTTTGGGTTAGTAGGTGGAGGTTTTTTTTTGGGACGGATAGTTTTTGGGGGATGGGAGGTAATTGGGAGCTATTTAGGGCTACTACTTTAGTTTTTTAGGGGTAATTGGGGGAAAAAGATTGTTAAAACTGATTTAGGGCTATTTTGGGGATATTGGGGGCTGCTAATTTTGGTTTATTTGGGGTTAGTGGGGGAGGGTTTTGGAATGGACAATTTTTGGGGGGATAAGAGGTAGTTCAAACCTATTTAGGACTTTCTTGTTGTGTTTGGGGGGAACTTTGAGTTGGGGCGATTATTTGTTAATTGGGCTCCTTCATAAGTGGCCCAACTTGCGAAAAATTTCCAAATCTTGTAACTTTGATGTGTTGTTGTGAGGAGGAGGGGGGTACCAGTTTAGACATTTTTTCGTAAATTGGGCCCCTTCGTAAGTAGCCCAACTATTAAAAAATCTCCAAATCTTGTAACTTTGTTCAGTTTGGGGGGAACTTGGAGCCAAGTTGGGGCGATTATTTGTATATTGGGCTCCTTCATAAGTTTGAGGGCAGTTAACTTTGAGCAGTTTAGACATTTTTTCGTGAATTGGGCCCCTTCATAAGTAGCTCAACGATTAGAAAATCTCCAAATCTTGTAACTTTGTTCAGTTTGGGGGGAACTTGGGGCCAAGTTGGGGCGATTATTTGTATATTGGGCTCCTTCATAAGGCCCAATTTGCAATGGGCAGTGTAACGTTGCTGTGTAGTTTGGAGCAGTTAGACATTTTTTATCGAATTGGGCCCCTTATAAGTACCACGATAGAAAATTCCAAATCTGTACATTGCTTGTTGTGGAGCAGTTTAGACATTTTTTCGTAAATTGGGCCCCTTCATAAGTAGCTCAACGATTAGAAAATCTCCAAATCTTGTAACTTTGTTCAGTTTGGGGGGAACTTGGGGCCAAGTTGGGGCGATTATTTGTATATTGGGCTCCTTCATAAGTAGCCCAACTTGCAAAAAATCGCCAAATCTTGTAACTTTGCTGTGTTGTTGGGAGGGGGGTCCCAGTTTAGACATTTTTTTTCGAATTGGGCTCCTTATACATAAGTAGCCCAACGATCGAAAAATCTCCAAATCTTGTAACTTTGTTGTGTTTGGGGGAACTTTGCCGGTTAGGGCGATTATTTGCAAATTGGGCTCCTTCATAATTAGCCCAACTTGCGAAAAATTACCAAATCTTGTAACTTTGCTGTGTTGTTGGGAGGGGGGTTGCCAGTTTAGACATTTTTTCGTGAATTGGGCCCCTTCATAAGTAGCTCAACTTCTTCAAAAATCTCCAAATCTTCTAACTTTGTTGAGTTTGGGGGAATTTAAGGCCAAGTTGGGGCGATTATTTGCAAATTGGGCTCCTTCAAAAGTAGCCCAACTTGCGAAAAATTACCAAATCTTGTAACTTTGCTGTGTTGTTGGGAGGGGGGTTGCCAGTTTAGACATTTTTTCGTGAATTGGGCCCCTTCATAAGTAGCCCAACTTGTAAAAAAGCTCCAAATCTTGTAACTTTGTTGAGTTTGTGGGAACTTGGGGCCAAGTTGGGGCGATTATTTGTAAATTGGGCTCCTTCATAAGTAGCCCAACTTGCGAAAAATTTCCAAATCTTGTAACTTTGCGTGTTGTTGGGAGGGGGGGGGTCCCAGTTTAAACATTTTTTCGTGAATTGGGCTCCTTATAAGTAGCCCAACTTGCGTTGTGTTCGCCAAATCTTGTAGCTTTGCTGTGTTTCGGGGAAACTTTGCCAGTTGTGGCGAATATTTGTAAATTGGGCTCCTTCAAAAGTAGCCCAACTTGCGTTGTGTTTAGGAGGGGGGACCAGTCATACCGACGATTTTAACATTAGGTATTTCTTTAAAATTTCCCTCTTTGAATTTTTCCCTAAAAAGGGAAATTTCCGTCAAAGTGGCGGTGCGTGAATTTATCGTGAAGGGGAAACCCCAAACAAGCACTTAAAAAAATGCATTTTTATAATTTCTTTTTCAACAAATCATTCCGGAAATCTTCTCATTCCTTTGTTTCTGACCATTTTCGTAATTAGGAGGACAAAGTTAAAAACTAATCGAGAAGGGATCTTCTCCCTTCTTTTCTTTTTTTATTAATTAACGTTCGGAGACAAGGGGCCGTTATGCTTCATTAAATCCCTTCACGACCTCCACAGAGCCCACTTTTCCAACAGAAAATTCTGCCCGTGACGTAAACCGTAATAAAAACGCGATTCTCCCTCCTCCCGAGCAAAGTTTTATGTCGGCAATTATTTCTTTAATTAGGGATCCAGATCGTTTAAGTCTTGTCAACTCATAATTTATTTTATAGAGGAGAGGAAAAAGGTTTTTCAACTTCGAAGGACAAGAGACGAAAAAGTTCCAAAGTTTAGTTTCCCCGTTACCCCAGGGGGGTGAGGCAAGGGGACTTCTTTCATACCAGCAATCTTGTTCTTTGTTAAGGCCTCATAATGAAAAATAAAGTTTCAAGGGCAGATGTTGAGGAAGAGTTTAAATATTGATAGAGGTCAAGAGGGGATTCAGCATCGAAATAATTTTCCTCTCGAATATTTTCAATGTCACAATCTCTTTTTTAAGAATAATTTGAATAATTGATTTTTTCTTTATATTGGCCTGTTTGGCTGGACGTTAGAAATTGACGTTTTACCTTTGGTGGAGAAGGGATCAAAGAAAATGGGGTCCGATTTGAGATAAGGGAGGTGGAGGGTGAGGAGGGGGAGGGGTGGGTCCACAGATCTAAATTGTTCGCCTCTCGAAGTAGCCCTACGGTTCAAAGCACATACAACTTTGAATCCCTATTAGTGTTTGAGCGAAGGCACTCACAAATACAGAACTTTTCGTCGTTTTACAACTTTTGACTTCAATAAAAGAAAAAAATTTAACTAAAATTGGCATTATCTTGTCGAAAAACGTTCTTTCTTTTATGAAAAAGTATCGAATTCTACATAAAAAGCGTTTTTCTTGGTAGAAAAATGTTCGGTATGAAAAGGGTTTTTTACCGATGAAAAAGAATCAGGAACTGAAAACTAAAAATGGCCTTTTTCCCAAATATTAGCCCTCAATAGTAGATAGAAAATGCAGGTTCTACGCCAGAGGAGGAGGCGGGAGGAGTTAAATGAGGAGGCTGACGTCAGCCTGGTACTACCCATGCTGTGGAAGTCCATAATCTCTATTTATTCTAGTCTCAAATAGCCTTAAACTAGCACAAATCACCCCCAAAACTCTCCACCAAATACAGAACTTTTCGTCGTTTTACAACTTTTGACTTCAATAGAAGAAAAAATTAAACTAAAATTGGAATTATCTTGTCGAAAAACGTTCTTTCTTTTATGAAAAAGTATCGAATTCTACATAAAAAGCGTTTTTCTTGGTTGAAAAATGTTCGGTATGAAAAGGGTTTTTTACCGATGAAAAAGAATCAGGAACTGAAAACTAAAAATGGCCTTTTCCCCAAATATTAGCCCTCAATAGATAACACACATAACATATAACATCACATAACAATAGATAGAAAACGCGGGTTCTACGCCAGAGGAGGAGGCGGGAGGAGTTAAATGAGGAGGCTGACGTCAGCCTGGTACTACCCATGCTGTGGAAGTCCATAATCTCTATTTATTCTAGTCTCAAATAGCCTTAAACTAGGACAAATCACCCCCAAAACTCTCCACCAAATACAGAACTTTTCGTCGTTTTACAACTTTTGACTTCAATAGAAGAAAAAATTTAACTAAAATTGGCATTATCTTGTCGAAAAACGTTCTTTCTTTTATGAAAAAGTATCAAATTCTACATAAAAAAAAAAACGTTTTTCTTGGTAGAAAAATGTTCGGTATGAAAAGGGTTTTTTACCGATGAAAAAGAATCAGGAACTGAAAACTAAAAATGGCCTTTTTCCCAAATATTAGCCCTCAATAGTAGATAGAAAACGCGGGTTCTACGCCAGAGGAGGAGTTAAATGAGGAGGCTGACGTCAGCCTGGTACTACCCATGCCGTGGAAGTCCATAATCTCTATTTATTCTAGTCTCAAATAGCCTTAAACTAGCACAAATCACCCCCAAAACTCTCCACCAAATAGGCCCCACCACTACGGAAACCTAAAACACCCTTAACTGGCCTCCAAATAGCCCAAACCCTCAAATATTCCTCACTATCCCTCCTAACTAATCCTAGAGTCCCAGACTACTCCCAAAACCTTCAAAAACCTCAAAAGTAAGAACATTTTTGATATAATTCTTGTGTCCTAATTTTCTTTTGGAAGGCAAGGCTGCTCTCTTTGTTGAAATGAAGTGAAAGATTTTTTGTGCCAAAAAAGGTTTAATACACTCCTTTTATTTGTAGAACGTTATTAGCTTTTCCACACACGATACCCCTTCCACGGTCCCTTTTTTTTCTCAAGGACTTCGCACAAAAGGGCCCTCCGCCTAGGGCGAAACGTCGGGTGATCCATTTCTGTCGCTGATAGGCAGTTCGCTTTTCCGTCTCTTCCAGCCAAACTTTATGAAGACGAATCCTCCTCGTTAGTCATTGAAAACGGAGGAACCCTTCAAGTCTAGACAAAGCTCTCGCTTTGTCACCTTTTTTTTCCTTTTCTACGCAATTTCGTATTTCGTAAGTTGGAGCGTTTTTAATCAACGCATCCGTGATCCAAGGGCGATTCTGCATCGAGGAGATTGAACAATCTTCTGATAACATTGTGCACCGCAACCTTGGGACCTTTCTCTTCCATCAACCAAGCCAAAACTTTAAACTCAAATATCTCAATAAATGAACCTCATAGACGAATTATGTACTAAACAAATCCAAACCAAAATTAAATCCCCTGCAACTTTTATTAAGTCACTTTTTCTTCTCAGGGCCACCATTTCCATGAAAAATGAAATTTTTAGTTTCTGCATACAAACAATAAGATTTTTGGTATTAAAATCTTTTTTTTATAGTTACAGAAAATATGGGAAAAATTTCTGAATAAAAAATCTACAGCCACTAGAGACCGCATCTCAACAAGGCCTCAACAGTTTTTTTTAATCCAATTAGCGTCTCCTCCCTTTTCATGCTTTTTCCTCCCACTTAGCTCAAAAACTCCCCGTCTCGGAAAAATGAAAAATACTCAACTCAAGTTTATTAACAAAGTTCTTGACGGAAGAGTTGACAGCCTTCTCTTCAAAAACCCCATTTTTAAGTAGGTTCCAGAAAACCGTCGAAAAAAAGCGCTTGTTTTGTCATTTAATAAAGAAAAAAAAATTTTTTCCCTCGAAAATTGAAAATTTTGTTAACAAGTTTTTATCGCACATAAAACTCATCTTATTACATAATAATTTTTTTAAACAAAAAGATTTCTATTTTATGACACGAAAATAATAGTATTTAGGATAACAATATTTTATATTTCTTTAAAGGTCATGCGTTTACACTTTCGAGAATTTATTGATTATAATTTGAATAAAAGCCATTTTAGAACTATTTAAAAAAATTAATTTAAAAAAAGCTAAATAGCCCTCAGAAGTCGACAACTTTACAAAATTTAATTCTGGGGAAAACAATAATTTTGGTCTCATCAACCCATTTTAGCAGATTTCCGTAGGAAAGTAGGCTATTGAGGTGGTCGTCACGGAGGCTCCCAGGCTAGAGGCTTATATATTCGTGATCTGGAAGCTCTGGGGATCACAAAAATATAGGATGTTCCTTTAATGTTTATTTATATAGGTAAATACCTATTATTTTTTTTTATTATATTTATTTATTTATTTTATATTTATATATATATATATATATGTACATGTTCATCGCATAACTGGAGCAATTTTGGCATGAGGTAGATTAAACTCTGTATTTAGGGCCTAAAAAAATTGAGAAGGAAACCTATTGAAAATGGCTTGAATCGAGCAAGCGGTTCTGGTACTTCGCTTAAGGCATAAGGGACATTTTCGTGATTTTCTCGGAACCTGAAGGTTTGAGATGGTTGAAAATCGTGACGGGAAGGTCCTAGGGGCCGAGGATCATAGTTAATAGCAGTTTAAATCTCAAAATCGGTTCTGGGACTTGGCTAAGGGGCCTAAATGGAATTTCGTGATTTTCTCGGAACCTTAAGGTTTGAGATGGTTGAAAATCGTGATCTGAATTTCTGATGATCCGCAGACCGTATGGAGGCTCCGGGCTCAGAGACCCATTTCATTATTTTACTGTGGTGGGTGGGTGGGGGGGGGGACCAGGACATCAAAGATAGGATTAGGGAAGGCCTTTCCGGAGGAAATCCGCTGCTTCTCGAGGCTGCCTCGAGGCTCGTTTTTTCTTTTTTCAAACAAAGTTGAGAAAAAAGAGGAATTCGTAAAAATTCAAAAATCAAAAAACGTATATATTATTAATGACTCATTAGCCATAAAAAAGAGCTTCTAACGGTGAATTAAAATAAAAATCAAGAAATAAAGACTAATTTGCACCCTGGACTAATTAGGTACTTAAATCCATTCTGGGCTAACAGTAGATGTTGAATAGATAGGATGATACTCACAGATCTCGACAGCCATTCAAAGTGAATCAATACCCGCAACGTTTCCTCCTAATCTATTACACTCTAGATCCCTTCGCCCATAGTTTACACTTCAATTTATTGTATTATAAGTTTTGGACAATTGCTGCTTTTTTTTTGTTTTTTGGTAGTAGAAGCTAAACTATTTGCCCAAGTGGTTTATTATTTCTTTATGGTAATCTGTCAGGGGAACTTGAAAGTTTGAAGATAGGCTTTACTTTAGCAACTCAGTTAACTAGGCGTTAAATAACTAGGGGCACTTCCAGTCTGATCCACATTCTGATAATTTGTTGTCTGAACGTGATTAAAGTTTCCAACACCTTCCTATTAAATGGATTAACCTTTGGCCCACTCACCCCTTGCCACCCTCCTTTCGTATTCCGAGCCCGATATATACTCGATTGTTTTCGGCAGTTAAGCCTCAAAATTAGGAATAGGTCCCAAGTCATAATGAGCGTGCGAAAAAAGCATCATTTCCGACCCTCTAACGCAATTTTATGTTAGGAAATTCTTTTTTTAGTGACAAAATCATTGCATTTTTTATCTCGTTTTCCAACTGCAGTTACAACGACAAAAAAAGGTTCAAGGATTTAAAAGTAAACAAAATGAAAAGTTTGTAAAGTTTAAAAAGAAACTTGAATCCTTGCCCTAGAACTTCCTCAAAAATTATTCTTTAAAAAAATACAATTTTGCCCTTTTAACACATCCTCGCGACAACTAAAATTAAAGAGTTCTGAGACTCTTCCAAATTGGAACAAACCCATTTTTTATCCACTTCCAATAATTTTTACATTTACACTTTAAACCTCCATAACTTCCTTAATTCTAAACCGATTTACTTGTTTTATATACCGTTAGAAAGATCTTTTAGGGCTATCGAACGTTATTTAAGTAAAAATTCTCAGAAGGACTCCTTCACCCTCAAAAATCGACTCAAAGGTCACCAAGCCAAAAAAAATTTAGGCCTTTCTAGTTTTGTTT